>JANSTT010018566.1:0-13547 GCA_026745375.1 Platyura marginata
TTTAATTATTTTTTCTTATGGATCAGACATTATATTAATTATATTTCAAAAATAAAAAAAAAAAATTTTGAAAACTTTACTAATAAAGACGCCATAATAGATTATATTCACGAAACAGCATCGTACGGAGACTTTTTTGTATGACTGTATATAGTCTAGTAATATTTTTGTGTTTCTTTTGATTATTACGGGGAAACCATAAGACAGAGGAAAATAAATTTCAAATAGTCGACTTAAAAATTGCAAAAAATGTGTAAATTGTTGTTGTTTGTTTTGATTAAACATTTAGTCATATTAAATTGCATAGATTAACCTCGATCATAGCCTTAATTAATTATTTGTTATTGTTATTATCACATAATATGATATTTGAGTCTATATTGTAAAGAAATATTCTAAGAAATTCAAATTATGTTCCGTTCAAAACCGCAATTCTGACGCACAGTATTTTAAATAACCTAACCTTAACCTAGGTCTGATATTCTTGGCCTAAATATTATTGTTTTATAACTTTTTTTTAAATATTTTTTATCTTAGTATGCTATTAGAACTAATAAACAAACAAACAAAAAAATGTACTCACCAGGATTTTCTCGAACTTTTCTATATACACAAAATGCAACATCGTCTTCACTGACATAGTCCCACAAACCGTCACATGCCAATATTAGAAAATCTTCATTTCCATTAAGTTTAACACTCACAATATCTGGGTCACCGCTAATAAATGGTCTAAAATTGATGTCACCTAAAGAAAAAAAAATGTTTATTTGTGAGTAGAATCAATTCAAATTGACAAATTGACAATTACCCATTGCCCGTGATATAGCAAGTGTACCATTAACACGATATGATCCACCCCACAGTATAACAGCACCACCAACCGATTCGATACGATCTTTCTCTGCCTAAAAGAGAAAAAAAGTTTACAAATAGAAATTTAAATAAAAAAAAATCCACAAAAATTTCGTTATACTAAATTATCTGGTTTATGTGGTGTCACTAGTGGCATAATATTTCCTTGATTAACGAGTAGTGCCTTCGAATCACCCAGCCAACCAACATAAAGTTTACTTTCAACGGGACGGTAAAGTGCACAAAGTACGGTAGTGCCACTGTTTAGACTCTTTAAAAAAAAAAAACAAAAAAAAAACCTCATTATAAATCACAAAATTACATCAACCTAGAATATTTACTTGTTTTTCGCATTTTTTTAAAAAATTAAAATCGGTCGTTCGAATTGCATCACGCATTGCTTCACCTGGATCATTCAGATAATGTTCACTGTCCGCCAAGTGACAATGTAAATGTGCCGCTCCATATGTGGCCGCATCAATTCCACCATGACCATCGAAAATGCCATAGTAACTGGCACGATCGGTACTCTATTCGATAAATATGAATATGAAAATGATGAACGAAAATTCTGAAATCATAATATCAAAATTACCTCAATGCCAAAAACGCCATTTAAATCATCAATGATGACATGACGATCTTCCATTCTTCGTCGTTGATTTTTTACCGAACTGACGGCATGCTGTGGCGGTAATTTTGATGCACATGGTGGTGGAGGAATATTATACAATTGGGAATTATCTAATAATGTTTGACATTGAAAATTTACTTTGGCTATGACTTCTTTCATTAGTTTTAGGGGTTGATAGGCTAAAAAATAAAATTTGTATGATCACATTGAACTAATTTAATGAATAATTTGGTGAGTCCGACGTTTGATATTTGTACGGTATTGGCGACAGTAATCGATGTTGGTATCTTTATATAACTGTGTTTTATGCTGATATAATCTTTACTTTCCGTATGGACAGTGTTTGTGAGAGACGTTTCAATGTACCTCTTAATTCATGTGTCAGATATACATATGTTTGGTCTTAAGGCGTTATGATTGAGTATCGCATTATGCCGATTAATTGTTAGGGTGTAATTTAACTGTTAAACATACAAAACCTGCTTATTTATATTCTACGATTAGTTTTACTAGATCCATCCGTGCTTGTCATATCAATAATTCCTAGACATATACACATCACTCAGGAATGCATCCTTCTTTGTTCTTGGGGCTGTACTTTGGAACTCTTTACCGTTTGTTGTGAGAAATGCTAGTCGGATTATAACGTTCAGGAGATTGTGTAGAGATAGTCTCAATTTTAGCAAATAAATGTAAATGATTTGATTCGAATAGTAATGAAGTGGTGGTGAGAGCAACAGCCCACCCGGTCCAAGTCATTAAACATAAATGGTTGATTTTACGGAACCGTCTCAAGCTCCTGGTTAAAGCGACCATGCAGTCAATTTTACATTTCTCCATATAGAATCTCAAGAAGAGCTGGATAGAGGCGAACGAAGATTAACAAACAATAGTGAGGGAAGGAGAATACACTCTCTCTAAACTCTTCACATTCTCATATGTAGTTTAGGCAAAAATTAGAGAGAAAAAAACTTTGAAAACAGTTGGACATTAGAGAATATAAGGGATACATTTAGAATTCTAAGACCGTTTATGAATTTAAAGACAAGCAGGGATTATTATTACAGAAATTCATGCCAAATTAATGGGAGCTGACGTTTAGTCTTCGAACTGTTCAGCTGGAATTTAAAATCTGCTCGGTATTTTATACAGACCTATAAAATATAGTCGTTAATTATTTTTTCTAGTCAAGTTAAAAAAAAAAGCTCATAAAAAATTGGTAAAAAAAAACCACTTCTGGCTACAATCTAAATGGACCACTTAGTCATCAAATACTTATAGATAAAAAAAAATAAAACAAAAACAAAATCATCAACGTCAGGACGCCCACGCCCAATATCCATTAAATAAATCTCACTCAACGTACTGTTACTGTCAAAATTATATCCATATGCATCAGGTTTTTCACGAATCGCTTGTTTTGTTGTATCCAGTAGTATTTGAACAATTGATGCCACAAGTGTGGGAGGGCAATGTCTGGAAAGAAAAGAAGAAGAAAAAAAAAATGTAATACACAATTTAATGGTAATTTAAATTACATTTGATATTTGTTTATAAAATAGTGAGTACATTCATGAAAATATTACCATAATGAGGACAACACTCTTTGCCGGAAGCATTTATTGCTACGTGAGAATAACTGGGATTTTGGCAATAAATTGAAGGAAATATAACCGGAATATTAAAATTATTAATTCCAGAATATCTGGTTTAGATAAGGGAACGATTACAAATTAGCTTTCTTTCTATTCTATATCGCCCACTGCCAGATTTTGTTGAAATGTCCACAAGTGTCGACGTCTCCGCCCTTCCAGGGTAACGACAAATCATGTAAGAAGAGAGAAGAAGTATATATGTACATATTTTATTATCGGAGATAGTGGACCAGAAAATACGCATGAAATAAAATTTCGTTTAATTATATTCTTTTAAGGAGTATCCAACGGTTGCCACTTACTTGCTTGACAAATATTGACAAATCCATCCGACAATTTCACCGTTAAGTTCAGCATCCGTTATCATATATCCAGCTACACGAACTGGTAGCTGGTCGGTGGGATCAACGGTAGCGGCAAATCTATTCAGAAACTCACGATAAACATCGTAATCTGGATCGGCCATTGCGTCTTAATCTCTGACTCACTATTTGTTATTAACCTTGTTGGAATTATACGTTAGAAATAATTTTTTTTTTTTATTTTCACTCACAAGTTTTAAAAAAGCAATTAAAAACAATTAAAAGTGTGACTAATCACACCACACACTTGCTTGTACAACTATACAATAATTTATCACACAGGCACAGAAACTTATCAATAGAAAAACAATTGTAAACTGAAGAAAAACAGGTAATTCGTTGTGGAAATTTCGATGTTTTGGAGAAATGCGCTTTTAATTGAGCAAACGTAATTAATTCAATGTTTTGGCTCTAGAACATTTCGTATTTTTAGTGAAAAAAAGAGTTTAAGCCATTCGGAACTGAACAAACAAACGTTATTTGCATTTTTTTTTTCTTTCGATAAAATGTCACAAACCAGCTCCCCAAAATGTAAATTGTACTAGATTTTTTTGTGGCGAAATGGCGACTTTGAAAAAAAAGTACATTTCATCACCGGTTTTTAGTACATTTGTGTGTTCATTGAGTTAAGATTTTATATCGGTATATATGATTAAATCGTTATAATTACGCCTTATATTTTGTTACATCAGTCGTATCGTAATAATAATTATTCGCCGGTAAAATTAAAACGAGTTAACTTGTAAGGCAAGCGGTTAAAAACGAAATTAGGCGTTTTTGGAATTTTTTTACCGGATGACCTGACACAACTGTTTTGTATTAAACGATCGATCACATTTACGCTTTACATATAAATAATTGAGGAAACATATTTTAGTGATGTCCATGTTCAATACTTTACGGATTTGTGGGTATCCGAGGATACTTTTCAAGCAAATACTTTTTTTAAATAATAAAAGAAATGGCTTTTTTTGTTAAAATTAAACATCGACGTCTGTAAAATTGGCAACATTTAGAGAAGGACAAATAAATTGATATATTTAGTATGTTAAAACGAGAAAAACGTTTTATTAGTGGACTTTACTGATGTCAAAAAAAAGTAATTTTTTTTTACATGTTTTTTTTTATTAAAAATTTCTATAAATTGTTATTCGTAATTAATCTATATTTAGTACCTCATTGTTAGTATTGAGTAATTGAATTCGATCTTTAAATTTCTATTTAAAATGAGTAAATCTCAAGGAAGTCAAAATCAGCGTAAAAAATACAGCAAAAGAACAGCCAAACATAAGCAAAATTCAAACAGAAACATTGAAAAACATTTGGCCGAAAATATGTCAGAACTGACTATTAATGAATCAACATCGGAAGATGAATCCGTTTCCAAGCAACCACAATTTCAAATTGCTATGTGGGATCTCAATCACTGTGATCCGAAAAAATGTTCGGGTCGCAAATTGTATCGACATGGTCTCATAAATACATTAAGATTGGGTCAACGATTTCCCGGCTGTGTACTAACACCGGCAGGAGTACGATGTATTAGTCCAGCCGATAGAGATATTATTGAACAATCAGGCCTAGCCGTTGTCGATTGTTCATGGGCGAAAATTGATGAGACACCATTTGAAAAAATGAAATCACCAAATCCTCGATTGTTACCGTTTTTGGTAGCAGCCAATCCGATAAATTATGGAAAAGCCTACGAGTTAAGCTGTGTAGAAGCAATTGCGGCTGCCTTGTATATTATTGGTAATTGATTTTTCAACCATTTTATATGTTCAATTTTTTACGCGTTTTTCTTCCGCTTCCCAGGACATAAATCAGAAGCAATCTTCTATTTGAGTAAATTCTCCTGGGGACATTCATTCATTAAGCTGAACGAAACCGTTTTAGATAAATATGCCGTTTGTAAAGATGGTGCAGAAGTGTTGAAGGCTCAAGATGACTATCTTGAAATGGCAAGGAACGAACAAAAGAATCGATCTCAAGAACGTGATTTTCCACCTAGTTCTACAAGTTCAGATTCCGACATTGAAAATGATCATAAATAACAAATTTTCAAGATTTCGTTGTACATAAATGAGAAATAAATTACATATTATAGAATTGATTTCCGGTTAGAATTGGTCAGAAGCTATCCTATCGTCCGGTACAATCTACGTGTCGGATAACTTTGTAGTATCCAAAACCATCACGGTACCGGTCAATATGTCCAATCGATTATGGTTTGAACATTAGGAAGGACACTTTTTTTTGTTAAATAATGAATACCTACGGTGGTATTCTGTAGATTTGATATTTTTATGTTACGGAATGTGAAATGACAATCATTGTCCAATTTTGACATTCTTTTAGATAGCTAAATAGTTATGGAATACCGCCACTGCTTTCTACCTTCCTATCTCCTACCTATCAGATGCTATAAACTTAAATCGTCAATTTCCTATTCGAAAATCAAATTACACCAATCTTTGTTCATCAGGTCCACTACAAGCAAGACCCTCTATCTCTATTCTTCCCACATCACAGCTGAGAGAAAGAGAGAGGAGCTCTGGGACGTGAGCATGGTTTACATTACCAATTTATACACAAGCCAACTTTTTAGAGTTAAAATCTAATTCAATTAAAAAAAATGGTAGTATTTTGATTGGGGCGCGGAGTATTGAAGAGGGAGTATTAAAGACCAAATAGTAGTATTTTCTTCTAAATGGAACTAACTGTATGTAAACTTGGCTACATTCATCATTGAACTGCACTTTTCCCTGAACGAAAAGGATGGCTAGAAATTTCAACAAGGAACATTACAAAGTCTGAAACTGAAGGACTACAGCCCTGAAAAGAATAATTTAGTTTTAGATATTAGATTTGCTAGAATCAGCTTAAGTAGCGATGGTTAACCCCAATCTTTTACATTAAACGATAACATTTATAAGGTTTTGATCAGTCATTATTTACTATATTAAACACTACTTAAGAGTGAGTGCTCATTTTTCAATGGTGCACAATTTTGAGTTTGATAGTTTAAAGTATAAATGCTAGATAAATGATATTTAACATGCATATAAACAAAAGAAGGATCTTCAGGGTAAGCGTGAAAAAAATTAAAAAATATGTTTTGGTTTGTCTGTTTTATCACTTCGAAAATTGGAAAATTTATTTTATAAATAACAAAGGAACGTGAAGTCGGATCACTAAAATTCAAATTTATTATCAAACTTTAATATCGTCGGCTACACTCAAAAAATGGGTAAGTCCAGAAAAGCAAATTTTACAGGAAACGATAAAAACCATTTAACTTCTTAGGTGTAATTTATAGGTAGACATAATGTTAGGAAAAAAATGGTTGAATGGTTGAAAACTTATTTTCGTCGTTTTTTTGAGCGACAAAATGCACCTACATAAGGCTTCAGGGTCTTGGATATTTTCAGTATATTGTAGTTCCATTTTTCGTTGACAAATTTTCTTCCATTGTAGGATTTCCCTTTGTTTATAGTTCTGCTTCTGTTTGGCGAGTAGTACATCGTCATCATCAGAAGCATAATTGACGGCCAAAATATTAAGGGAATTCATTGAATTTGAATTTAATTTAATCCAAAAACAATACAAAACTTGTTTTGTTACTATTCATTAGTAAAAATCAAATATTAAATGGACATGCCCATTTTTCTGTGTTCGTTTTGGACTTATCCAATTTTCTTTATTTGAAATTTAAAAAAATCCCTTCAGTCGAAATGCCATTTTAAGACTACGTTTAATGCGTAATTGGTAATTAATAGTATCAGAAAATACAAAAAAAGCATTTTTGACAAAATTGGACTTACCCAATTTTCGAGTGTAGCCGACGATATGTGAAAGGGCGACTTAAGCGCAAAAAATATTAACATTTATGCTTCCAAATATTTTTAATAATAATAAATAAATTTGATTGGACACATTTTAAAAATAAAATGATCAAAGTATATAAAGAAATAAGTTCAGCAAACTTCCACTAGAGGCATGCATAATATTCCATTATTTACTTTGTGTTGTATATCAAATTTGTTCCGTTAAGAACAAAGAAGAAAGAAAATGTAGTGCGTATTGTGATTAACCAATGGTCTATCTCTATATATTACACAGTCATACACTTTTGTTATAAACCCCGGTTTTATAGGCAAGCGGGACATAAAGGAAAGAGAAAACGTCCAACACTTTTCATATAAAAACTAAACATTATTATTATACACATAATGTTAGTAAATAAGAGGTTTGAAAAAAATGCTTAAGAGAGAAAGAGCACATCGAAACATACGATGTGTAAATATAGAAAATAGAGGTGACTTCAATTCAAAAATTTTTGCTGCCGAGGACTCACTCTTAATGTAGCGCCTCAACGGTAGAATGTGGAATTTTTTTCTTTGTATATTAAAGAAATTTGTATATATTTTTTTTTTGTCATATTTATTTTGCACGGTCTCATCATTTGCGAGAGCCCAACTGAAAAAGAAACTAAAAAAAAAAAAATGTATTAAAGAAATTACTAACCGAAAATTATATTAAAATTACACATTAGGTAGGTACATCCTTTTTTTTTTTCTAAACAGCTATAAAAACACAATTATATGAAATTAATCATAATACATTTATATTTAAGTCTTAGCAAACACAACGAGCATACTTCTCGGTTGATTCTAACTAATCAACTTGCTGGTTAGCTAAGAAATGATTTCACTTCATTAATTTAGATTTAGAACATACAGGTAGTTCATAAGATTATTAATATTATTATTATATTTATTAAGTGTAAGAGGGGGAGTGGGGAATAAATTTTTTTTTTCATATATATAAATATAAGATTTAAAATAGAAATAAACAATTTTTTGCGTTCTTAGTTCCCATTAAATGGTATGCCACTTGAGGCAAACAAAACTTTCTTTTTATTTTTCTTCTTTTTACCACCGCCGCTGCCACCACTAACATGTGATCCATAGCTGGATTTATTGATTAATGCTTCAGCAATTGCATTACCAAATGTTGATTTAAATTCGGGTGGTGGCCGTGCAAAGTCTTCACCATCAATATCATTGAAATAATCATTTTCAACATTCATCATTGGATTTCTTTTCGTTTTTGCATTATTGATTTGAATAGCCGATGATCGCTTAAATTCAAGTTTCGGACTTAGCGATGGCCATAATTCTTCTTTTGTTTGTGCTGTCAACATCTATTAAAATAAACAAAAATAAAAAAAAAAAAAAATGTAAAAAAAGCCAAAATTACCGTTGCAAATGATGGTCCGGCAATAGGACTGTGCAACGATGTAGCTTCATTGGACATGTACGTTAGCAATGGCGAATTATCTTTTCCATTGAATGGTGGTGAATCATAACTGCCACACTGTCGACAATAATTAATTGATTAGTTTGAACCGAAGTCACAGTACAGTTTTATTAATTTTTTTTTTTCTAAAAAATCACCGTTGGAAAATGACGATCTGATGTCACATCAATATCTACAGGTTGATATAGAATTTTGCCAATTTGACGGTCATTCACTTCGTTTATATGTTTTTCACGTTGACGTTCCTTTCTCGCATGACGTTGACGCTCTTTGTGACGTCGATATAGTTCATCTGTCAACAAAAGTTCAAGCAAATTATTCATAAAACAGAATTGGGAAAAGAATACTTCAACTTTTGCACACTACTTCCATAGTGGAATGGAGGATCAGTGTGGTAAAATAAAAAATTAATTAAATCGTTTGAACTTTGGAAGGATGATCGGTGAGCACTCTTAAGTTTTTGATGAAAATGCACAAACACTCTAGAGTCTAGGAGATTGAAACGGAAGAATAGAAAACGAATCTAGGACGGAAGAGATACAAAATCGAAATTGTGTACCTCAGTGAAGGAAACCGGGAAGACTTCAATTTGAAAGAGAGGGGTCGGTTCGAAAATCCCTAAATGTCCTCTAATGTAATTACAAACCAATGAAAGGACCAGTAGCCTATTGTTATGCGTGTTGTACTTATTAGCTTCCTCAATGTCAGAAGATAGGCGACGTTGTGAGCATTTTTGGTCTTACGAAAAAAAGGGACTCGCCTTTTTGTTAATCCCTAGTTTAGAAACAGAGAAATAATACAGGAACAATATTGAACCTCCAGCTATCTTCATATAGTTAATTCTGTAATTAACTAGATTCAAGATAATCCAAAAGATGATGACTACAGGCACACTTACCATTAAACTTGGCGATCACTTCATTTGATACAATCGTCTGATCGAGCACTATTTCGACAATATCAAATTGGCTAGTAACTGGCAAATGTTGCAAATACTTTAATCGCTTTCGCATATCTTCGGTCATCGAACAACTTTGTTTTTGTAAAATTTTACCACAAATAACATGTGGAGCCCGATCCAAACTGCCGTACATCAATTGCAACATTCGTATATTGATCGAATGCAAATACAAATGTTGTCCATCGGATGCTTGATAGAAATAAAATGAATCCGAATCGTTGAACGTTGGCGTAATGTCAATGTCATTCAATGTTAAGTTGCTTTCCTCGTCGATAACAAAATCAACCGACTTTTCTGAATGTTCATCCTCAGCCGATCCACCATATTGTTCAATTTGAGTATTTAACTTCAATTTATCCAATTTTCCTTCAATGCCATCGAAATCGTTTGGTTTTCTCTGGTTTTTCTCTTGTTTATCGGACATTTTAATTAACGCTTCACGCTGTTGAAGTAACTCAAGTGCTTGCTGTATAAATATCGATTCAGGACAATCCAAACCATCGATTAGTAGTTGATTTGTGAGTTCCATGTTTTCACGTTCAATTATTGTCATTATCTGTAAGGGGAAAAAGAATTTTGTTTATTAAATTTGATACTATAGAGTAATTGCAGAGTAATTAATCGAAAAAACAAGAGAAATTAGAGATTTAATTTTTCAAAAAACAGGATAATTTTTTTTAAATTTAAATAATAGGAAATAGTAGAAAACAATAGAAAATAGATTAATTTAATTTTAATCAGAATTATCAAACATTTTGGCTTTGATCGTTTCAACTATAAATTGAGATTTTTCGTCCGTTCACATTTTAATCAAAGAAGCGAACACTCGTTCAGCATAAGTGGCAGTTGGTCAGGGTAGGCAAAGAATATATTCCACCATTGCTGCCATCTCTTTGCGGCGAATTAATGTGCGTTTTTTTTTTGGTGTACTGTTGTACAGGAAAATTACGTTTTTCACTAAAATACACGAGTGATTTTTTTCAATAGGGTTTTCGTTGAAAATATAGGGGGTATCCTGCGAAAAATAGAATATATGGCATGGTTTAATTATGTTCCATAGTAAAAAACTAGTTTAAAACTAAATATTTCTATGGATACTATGGAGTTACACAGTATGTAAAATATATAAAGTAGAGATGACTTCAATTCGAAATTTTTGCTGACGAAGACTCGATCTAGAAACAATGGAAAATCACTAATTTTTACAAATTACCTCATCGGTGTTGGCCAAAATTAACTTTGTATGCATGATTGCGTCTGTATCTTCCGAAAGATGTGGAAAACTGAATGTCCTTGGTTTATTCACTTTTGATACTTGAAGTGATCCCTTTTCACGGCACATCAACTGTAGAGTGACATAATCTCCAACATTGTATATTGGATGGGGTTTTGAAATTGCACTGTAAAAATATGTATTTTGTTGAAAAAAGAATATTTTCCCAAAAAAAATAAATAAAACGGAGGAACAAACCTCTTGAGATTATTAACATGAATCGATTCATTGCAAATCGGACATTTTCTCCATGTTTTATCTGACAATGCGAGATACTGTAGAATGCATCGCCAACAATACACATGACCACATCTAGTCATTTTACCAGCAACCGGTGGATACAAACATATCGGACACTCTGGTTCTTCGGCACTCTGAATATGAATTTGCTCAATGTAATCCCAATCGACCAATGTGTCCGGACAAATTGTGTACGGTACATAGTCAAAATTCGAATTAACTACAAATTGGCATGTTGCTTGCAAAAAGTGTTCTTTGTTGTATTTGCTTTTTTTAATGTTACTCCGATGATGACCGGTCTTAATGAACATCATTGAATCGGTACGATTCCTGGGTGCATAATGAAAATTGAGCAAATGATTCAAATTGTGCTTTTTGCTTCCTTGTAAGTACACCGAATTCACTTCGGTTTCTAATATCTCGTCTTCATCTAGTCCGGCGTACGGTGGTGACGTTGCAGACTCAAAATCTCTCTGAAATCCATCACCACGGGTACGTACACGTTTGTCGAAATTCGTTCGGAAAGATGGTTTACTGGGACGTATTGGGTCTGTTTTTGAGTTTGAAAAATTGGAAGGCTCACGGCGGCGCCCATTGCGCGGCCACTGCTTTCCGGGAACATCTGTTAATTAAAAAAAAAAAAACTTTTCTAATTTGTTTCTTAAAAATCATTATCAATTAGGTCATAGCCAAATTCTCTACAGAGGTATTAAATAACCCCTTCTCTACACCACTGGTGATATACTCAAATAAATATTGCCACGAGTTTATTGTACCTACAAACCTATATATATTATTCATAATAGGACATATTATCGAATTCCAGACAATATTTCGATTTAGAGGATGGCTCAGTCCTCATGTGATAACAATTTGATGATTTTACTTGCTCTACTTACTGTTCCTACATAATAATAAAATTTTCAAAATGGCACCACTTGGTACCTACCTTGACTTTTTCTCGACTCAATAACCAGACTTTTTGGCGATTGATTCGAACGTGATGAAGTATTTTTCTTGTCCATTATTTGGTTGAATAATAAAATCTAAATATTTATTAATTTTTTGGTGGAAATCTCCTCCACATGGAGTTGAAGTAGCGTTTTCTCGATACAAAGACATCTTTAATTAGCCATGATTATACTGCGACAACGATAGAAAAAGTTTCACAACGAAATCGTGATGTGCACTTTTTAGGCAAAACGAAAAAAAACGCGTTCGGAATGAGAAGAGTATTACAATTTTACCGGATCACCGGTATTGTCGTCAAATAAACACTTGTCGAGAAATTTTAAGGGTAGCACGTACAATTTTTACGTCGCACTCAAAAATGGCGACCTCTACAAATAAAAAAACAACACACGAAAAAAACACACAACAGCCGTTCGTCTTCGCAGTCAAGCGGAGAATAAAAAAAAAATCATTTTTCGTTTCACTTCCAATTCCAACTAGAAATCATAATTCGCCGCAATTTTTCTTGGTGTAAAACCAGTCGGAAAGTCAGAATCAGTGTTGTCAGATAAAATTTTCATTTTTTAAGATGTCAAAATACTAAATTTATTCATTAAAAATAATTTTGTGTAAAAGATTAGATAATCGCTGTGATTAAAAATGCCAGTTCAAGCCAAAGATTCTTCAAATTCAAAGGAAACAGAAAATGACAAGAACGTTGAAGAATTGTGGTCTGTAAGTATCAAAAGTTCGATATCATTTTTAACCTAACATTTATTATTTTACCGCAAATAAACTGCCAGCCAAAAGTATTTACTCATTTAGATTGGTTGGTAAAAGTGGCCTATCCTGAATCTACCAATTGCGCTATGTTGTGATAGTCATTGAACGTTCGGTCCTGGACGGCAGCCAAGCAAATGTAGATCCAGATGATGAACCAGATGGCTACAGCCATTTGGGAGCGTTAGCGAATCCTAGCACTTTTTTCACTGTTTTTTTCACCGATTTCTCCCAGGTGCATATATTTTGTGCAAGTCCTCCAGTTTCTTCTGACAAGTTACAAGGTTTTAACATATGTTGTTTGCCAGCTTTAGGAAGTACCTATACACGTTCCTTTCAAATGAACTTAGGGGCTGTTCACAAATTACGTAACGCAATTTTTGCCGTTTTTTAACCCCCCCCTCCCCCTCGTTACAGATCGTAACAAATTCCGAGGACCCCCCCCCCTAATAACGTAACAGAAGTTAAAACACTTTTTAAATATTTTTAAAATAAATTTTCTATTCAAATAAAT
>JANSTT010018568.1:0-55418 GCA_026745375.1 Platyura marginata
GTATCAAATAATTACTGCCTAATTGTCTAAATGTAAATATACTTCCGTTAGTTATTTTATTTTTGCAAGATCCATTGGTCCTGTGTACATATTCACTACCTACATACATTATATATGAAATCAGCGCATCATAGATAATCTGGTTTAGTCTCCCCATTTGGAAAATGCAATGGGTGAAGGAGGGATGTATCCCTTGGGAGCACCTACGGGGAAAATGTCGTCAGCTATATTGGAATAGATGTGCAGGCGGAATGAGTATGCAATAAAGCCTGAAGCCGAGGTGATGACTATATTTTAATTAAGAGTGCATATTTGCATAAAATGCATTTTATATTTAATCAATTTGAGTGTGTATTGAGAGATTCCGTTCAGTACGTAATATAAAAATCCCGGTATGCCCGGGTATATAATCGCATTTTCGAACATAATAACATGTTTCTCATGTGGGAAGGCAATTAAATGTAATTTTGCTGATATTTGCCAATTTTTTCCGTTTAGTTAAATCCAATTTTCCTATATATTCAATAAATGAAGTTGCAGCTTTTGTTAAATGGTTATTGGCTCTATTGCTCTCTACTGCATCGTTTTAAGTATTTCTGAATTGAATACCTTTACCCTATAATGTACCTATATTGTGGAAAAACGGGATTCAGTCAGAGTGATTTGTTCGTGTGGAAAAAGGGACTTTTATACCTTAGGTAATATTTAAAGTCAAAATAATTGGATAATAAAGGAATCGATAAATATAGAAAATATCCAAGTGCATTCGCAACATTAATGTATTAGTTAAAGAGATTTTTCGTTGATTCCAATTAGATTCCAATTGAATTCCCATTGAATCTTTCTTGTATTTTTATTCCAATTCCAATTTCAAATGAAAATCATAAACAATCTTTTGAATCTTGCAGATAAATTAAAAGCTCTCAACCACCAATTAAAGTATTTTCTCTGTCAACTACTTATCTGATGATTTCGATGACATTGCCGTTGCGAAAATTCCCAAAACTAATCTATTCAACCAGAGAGATTTATGACAACCATGTAAATTAGAAAACTTTCATATTGTTTGTTTTAAATGTTCTCCAACATCTAATTTGGAGAAATGCCATTTGAAAATCATCGAAACGTGTAGAATTTTCACAAATAAGGTTAAAAGTTTAATTTCATTTTTGGTAAATTGCACCAAAAACCCAAAAGCTAACTAAAATCATATTTATAGTCTCCATATACATCGTACACTCATATTATAGTCACAGGAAAAGACTTCGTTATCTTGATGTCGAAATAATTTAAGATTATTGTTTGATATTTTTGGGTTCATATTATATCTATATGTACATGGAAATGCATAATAATTTATCTGAACAATTTGGATGAGCTCCAAGCCACATGACTAAACTTATTGAATAAGATAAATTCTAAACTTACCCTTTAGGCGTACAGAAATGTCTGTTATGTCACACAATATACTCCACCATATTCTGTTTGTTTGTAGGTACCATATATGGATAATATGTGGTGTATAAACATAATGTGCAACATATATAATGAGAAATATCTTAATGTCGATCGTTTTGTGCAATGCTGTGCAATTAAATTTGTTTATAGGGTAAAAGGTTAAATATTGTACAATATGGATTACAATTTTCTATAGAAAAAGATTCGGACACCTTTAACCGTTGTGGTAATTTGTGCAAAAGTTTCTGTTTTTTTGTTCAAAAAAAATTTGAGCATACCAGTAAAATTTTTATTTATGAATATTTTGTACGACATACATTCGGCATACAAAAGTTAGCGTTTGTTTATATTGAATATCAATTTAATTTGAAGATATTTTCATGAAAACTTAAATGAAAATTTTTTTTTTATCTGAATTTTTAAAATGGCGAAACGTCAACACTTTTACTTTTACCTTATCTTATCCTAAATGGTCCTCTAATAGATTTTGGATATTTTCTTTTGACAAATTAAGCATGAATATTATTCATAGATACTTATTTCCACTTGATTTCAATACATAATTTGCTTTCCAATTTTAATATCAAATGCAATGGAATGGATTATGAAATTTAATTACCAGATAATATTCCTTTTGTATAGGAGGTCACATAAAATAAAGTTTTCCACTGGTAAATAAACAAAATGTCATCTAATAGATCTTAGATATTCCCTTTTGACTAGTTTTACTTAAATAATATTCAAAGATGCTTATTTCCATTTGATTGAAAGCTTTCGAAATTTTAATATCAAATGCAACGAAATGGATTATAAAATTTAATTACTCCTCCATTTGGTGAGAATCCATACTATGCAATGCACAATATTATCAAAGTTCATATACCTCTTGTTCTATTATGTAGGTATATAGAGAAGCATTAGACATAATTTAGTATGTAATACCTACGGCCTAAGCTATCATCAAATTTGGCATGAAACGATGCATTTTAGATGAAAGCCTTGTGCAAACATTAGGCATGGTATTATGGGTATTCATTTACCTCTCTAACTTGATGTACCTACATATAGCAATTTTGTTATTCTATGGAAGAATAATTCAAAATTCGTAAATTACCATCATATTGCATATCTGTATAGAGAGAGAGAGAGAGAGCCTTTAAT
The DNA here is from genome assembly GCA_026745375.1 of Platyura marginata. Classification (NCBI taxonomy): domain Eukaryota; kingdom Metazoa; phylum Arthropoda; class Insecta; order Diptera; family Keroplatidae; genus Platyura; species Platyura marginata. The sequence continues at coordinate 2,620 of JANSTT010018568.1, forward strand.
TTAGCTTAATGGATTGGTAGTCATCTGCATGTAGATATATGTAGAAGAGTTAGAGCATATAGTGGATTTTGTTAAATTCGCTTTAATGCCTATTCTATATTTGGAATCAATTGTAGCTGGATCTTGTATATAACCTATTGTATCGGGATAAATTGTGTCAGGATTAATAGCAAGTACGCACAATATTTTCAATTGTTCCCGGGAACACAAAGTCAATATTGATTTTGTTGAATAGAATTTCTAGTGTGGATCATAATAAACATGAAATGTCATATTGCAAAGACCACCAACCATTGTAGAAAATGGCATCTCAATTCAAGATGGTGTTCATCATTTTTTGACCGATAGTTATTTTTGGATTTTTTATTTTGTCATAATATGACATTCAACAAGCTTTAAAAATCGATTTTCTTATCCGATTTAGAATATTGAAGTGGAAATACAATTTTTTGACATACAAAATTTAATAAAAAAAAAAAAAAAATTGAACGAATGTCCATAATATTTTGAAAATTCAAGAGTTGATCCACTTTATTCGAATAATTGATAGTAACATATTTAATCCACATGAGTCAGTTGTGTCGTAAAACGAAATGCTAGTCCATACAATACTGATTTTTTTTGCCTCTCAAACCCAGAATCCCGAAAATAATAATCCAAACACAAAAATTGTTAGACAAAATCTATAGACACGAGCAAAACCAACATGCATCATGTGGTAATTTTATTGTATGTGCACTTTTTGTGTGTGGAATATTTTGGTGTTTTTTTTTTATTACATTTACAGCTCAAGGGTGTTATCTGTCATATACAGTGATATGTCATTAAAAAAAAAAAAAAAAAAATCTGCCCGACTTTGTCTTCACATAAATTTGACGAGTAAAGCATCATATCCAAATATTGGAGGATGAGATCGCGCATATTCGCTCCGTGTTATTTTAACCATCTATATGCACACTCTTTGGGTACATATTGCACGTATGGCTATGAATGTCCTGCAGGTATTGTAAGTTACCGGAGCGTTACAAAGTATAATTGCTAAACGAGAGACAAATTATAAAAACAGATGGGAAAATTTTTAATAGAACGTGGGTTTTTCTGTTGTCTATGGAGTGGTCATTATATACGTTGGAGCTTTGTTTTATGAAAAAACCATCCAAACTTAATGGTATTACTTGCATAAAAGATGTTATTGTTGTTGGACTGGGATAAATACAATTTTTTTTTAATCTAAAATTTTACATTGGCAGACATAGTGTAATTTTGGAAAATATTTTTATTAGATACTTACATTGTGTCCTTTTTTTTATAACAGGATACGTGCAAATTGACATTAAGGTTTTTATCTGTACCTGTAGTTATGTACATTGGCCAACCAAAGTGAATATAAAATTGATAAAAATAATTTGGTTCTTTCTGTTGAGTTAGATTTTTAATAGTTTCGAGCGAGGCAAGCAAACATTTGCATACACAATGCATTTATATAGCTAAAAACCTACTTAAATTTGTTCTGGTAATCTAAAACAAAGATTAAAATTGTCCATTGTATACAAAATGCTAATCTAAATAATAGAATTTTGATCACAATGTACAATTATTTGATAAAACAACTAAAATCCATCGTATAAATGTCGTATCGTGTATATTTGAATACTAAATCTCATCTAATGCAATCGAAATTATTGTCGAGATTTCTAAAATCAGAACAATAGGACGTTTAAATAATCCTGCAGATTATAATATATTGTTGGAATGCATTTGTATCAAATATGTGCATGCAAAAAGCTTAGAATTTTGTGTATGTAATATATGGGGATGAAATAGGATAACAAGTAACATTTTAATTCTGTGTCCTTTTGAAATTCTACTAAATATGTATCCAAATAAATTGTTGGATTAACAATAATTTTGTTAAATATATGCATATGTACAGAAGGATACATTTAACTTCTATGACTGCATATGGTAATGGTTCCATGATATGACTCTAAAGGAAAAAAGCCATAAATTACATATTTATATATGTAAAATCCGTTAGAATAAACACTACCGACAAATTTTTTATCTTTGGTGAGATTTTCTCTGCGTCAAAAAATGTTATGGGAAATCCGAAGCACCCGATCGCAGGTTAACGCAGTCAAACAAATAATCCAAATGAATTCCATTGAAGAAAAATATTCCATAGACAATAATGTACAGGTATCCATCCTATAACACAATATATAGGTTTCAACATAATTATGTGTTGTACGAAATCGTGTTGTAGGAGACTAAGAGAAAGTACATACATTTTTGCAATTTTCGTATCGTGTTAGAGTGAAACCGTGCTATAGTTTACCGTGTTATACGAGAATTTCTGCAATTTTCTTTTCGTTTTTGAGTGAAACCATATCGTAGGATACTGTGTTATAGGTAGGGTTTCATAGAAAAAAATATATTCCATAGAAAATAATGTATTCCATACAAAAAAAGGGTTCCATAGGGAATTGTTTCAGACATTTTGTTCAGGGATTTGAACTTAAAAACTACCCGAATCAATAGAATTATTTATTATATCTTCAATTCGATGTGATCATCCCCTTCTATCGGTGGAGTCATTCAGTAGAATTATTTAGTTAACCATATAGTTAGGTACAAATCGTAATTGTAGTTTTTTCTTCAAAGTTACGTAAAAGGTTAAGGTTAAAGATAACTTTTATTATATAAAGTCACGTTTTCAATAAAAAAAAAAATAAAAACAAAGGATCCAAAAGGAAAATGAAAATTTGATGTTTCATCTTTCATATACCATATTAGTTGCTCAAGATAAAGGTGTACAGTGTACACCATCATATACGCTCCTTATTCATTCCATTTACTTAACACTAACACTAACAGCATACTGATTTATGTACAGTAAATGAAATTCAAGCAAATCCCATTTATAATATAATAAAAGAGATAATGTCACGTACTATATTCTATTATCGTAATAAGTTAGCGTTGCAGACTTTATTATTTCTAATCAGTTAACCTTGTAAACATCAACTTTTTTGCATATATGAAATCGTATATTATATATGTATGTAAATAAATACGTAGGAGCACAGCTCTCTAGCTAGATACATAATAAACATAAAATGTACATAAATTACAAATCACTTGCACTTGCATCTTGCATGTGCTATTGTTTAGAAAATTGTTTCACATACGTGTGCAGCTGACATCAAAGCTACATTGAAGATAATATATTTCTTAATGGATTTTCTAATATGTTTCGATTCGTATATGTTGTTTAGATGGAATATTTTATCAATGGAGATTTCTATTTGTGTCAATCAGTTACTTATTTATAATATCAATTTTTTTTGATCGAGATGTTCATAAAATATAATGACTGTGTAGATCTCGTATTTTCAAGGTTTAACATTGAGTTCTATAATAATAAAAGAGAGCAAGAAAACCTACAACCTATAATTCTTATTGTCCTAAAAGCGTATGGACAGCCATAGTAGACTCTTGACATTGAATTTTGTAATAAAAACGAAGATTATTTCCGTAAATGGCGTGCTTATCCTGGCTGTCATATTTTATAGCAGGTGGGCCATACTAAAAATGTTGCCAGACAAAAAAATCCTTAATACGGAATGTTTATCATTCCTTCTCTATTTAATATTCCCAACTACCGTATAGTTCAGTACGTTTTTGTATCAAATGATGAACATGCAACATGCAAGTGATTGCAGGGGATGCCAGAGTCAATATTAAGTGAAGTCTTATTGTATGATTTTTGAATACATTACATGCCTTTGTAAAGTGAATTTTGATTGGAATGATTCTGAGAGTCACCCTATACATTTGCTCTTTAAGCTAGAATGAGTCTATTCGTTGAATTAGTGGTTTTTTAAAAAAAAAAAATATTTAACTTCAATTTAATTTTCGAGATTTCTTTGTCTCATTAAAATCTAATTATTTAATTAATGAGCTCTGTAAATTCAATGGAATCGAATTTTGCGATTTAAGAGTAGCAAAAATATGATTATATGCACATTTCTTTATAAATTCCAAGTGATGTACTTCATTACGCATGTTTGACGGTTTAATTAACGTATTTAATTAGAATTTTTACAGAAAAGTAGATTTCCACATTATAAATCCATAATGCAAGTATATAAAATATGTTGTAATCCTAACTATTGAAATTATAAAATCGTTCCTCCTGAAGATTTTAATTAGAAACAGCCCCCAGATATTCTCTACGATGCATTCATTGATTATAAAATCCTTTGCAGTAAAATATACATTCTACTATATGTACAGTACAAGTACATTGTACAATGTACATGTGCACATTTCAACTCTCTTACATTGGGGCTGATGTGATGGATGTTGGCGGAAAGGGTGGTAGAACGCATTCAGGATAATGCGTGCATTCGAAATTATGTCCCATTTACCCACTGACATATTATATGGTTGATGGGGATTGGCAAGTAGAGAGAGAGCGAGCTTTATGATTTCCATTGTTGGGGATTATTTTGCGTGCATATACAAGAAGGGTTGACTGACGCATTATTATACCTATATTATATATATATATATACATGTCAAATATACGTGTATATAATAGAGAGTTCACTGACCTAGCACAATATCTGTACGAACGAAAGCTTCCAGAAGTGTGTTTAAAAAAAAAAAAATTAAATAAAAGGGTTTTAAGATCATTTGTGTATAGTGTTTATATGTAGGGATTTTATGTGCATCTGCATCATAAATTAGGGTGGAGTACGGTTTGTATAAAGAAATTCAAAACCCAAAATTTGGAAATGGTCAGTTTATGAAACTTAAAGGGACACTATTTTTAAGATATCCGGGCAACATTTCAGCATTGTAGCTTGTTTTGCGCAAAATGGTCAAAGTTTTTGGCATTTTTCACTTACTATACATTTTTGGATTGAAAATTCGCACTTTTTATCGACATATTTTTTTTTTTAATAGGCAATAAAGCAATTATTCAAGCATTTGAACAGTTTTATTATAACAATTTTAGGGTTTTATTTTAAAAGTGTAAAAAACATCAGGAAGCTTTAAAGAAAAAAATGCGTTGGCTAAATTTTTAAAATGTTTTAACAAAAAAAAAACCAGCAACACTAAAACATTAAAAATTTAAAAAAAAAGGATTTTTAATCAAAATTTTTATTTTTTTTGTGTAATAAAAACTGGTACTATTTGCTGCTCCTTAAGAGCAAATCGAAAAAAATAAGTTCCAATGTAGATATTTTGCCAGGATGTCTGAAACAGTGTTCATCGCTGCCACAGTTAATTCACTCCACCCTATATACATAATATACATTGTACATTGTATACATACGTCATATGAACATTTCTGTTTGTATATATTTCAAAAATATGTATCTGCTATATAATGGAAAATTGTTTGACTTACTTCCATTACATCCACCATGCATCCATGCAATTATATTTCTTTTCAATAACCTAACCTATTTCGCATACATATATAAGAAGATCGTATGAAATTTTCAATAACGTTTATTGTTTCAGTTTTATTACGTTTGTTTGATGTCGTCAAAGTGTCTTTTGTTTACTATACCCATACATACATACATATGTACAAGTACATATATAATACTATTCTACATATGTACACACGAAATAAGATTGAATTTTAGTTCAGTTCATGATTTGATACTTTGTCCTTTGCCAATAAATTTAGTCGTTCAGACATATGAGCATTTTGTCCCCCCTTACACCTCAGCAAATACATTTAACGGCAAACTCTTTTCTATATTGGATCAAATAGGAAAATGTCAATTTATGTAGAAAATAAATCGAACTGAATGTTTAGATTTCTTAAAAAAAAAAGAAGAAAAACCCAGCAGAAGAGAATAAGGTGAATAGATAATTTTCTTTCTTTCATTTTCAAATCCAGACATAAACTCCAGATGTTTCATTTTGTGCAAAATTATGTTCGTTTTGGTTTTTTTTTTTTTTGTTTTTATTTAGAAGTATTTTTATTTTAGTATGCATATAAGCAACCAGTAAATATTAAATATTACTGGTACACTCCATTCGTGATATTGATAGATATTTAATGCAGCCATATGTGTAAATATAGAGTCATACAACATATTTACTTAGAAAAACAAAATAAAATTCTTGAAAAACAAGTCAGACACTTTCTTAGTTCTAAAAAAGATGAAAAAATTCACAATTTTAGTTAGTTCAATAACGCTTGGCCTATATAAAGAGCCTTGCCATGTACTTGTATTTCACTTGATGATTTTTCGTCTGCATAATTTTCTAATGATGACTGGTGCTTCATTACCTCGTAAAAAGTCAGGTGCGGAGTTTGTTCTTTAATATTCATCGTAGCAAAAAAATACCACCATCGTCCTCTCATGAAATTTTAAGTTGAATAGAGAAATTTTCGTCCGTTCATTCCTGATTAAAGATTCCGCATAAACGGCTTAAGCTAGAGACAGCTGACATTTCAGATCAGATCTCAATTGTTTTCAGAGCAGGGAAACAAATTTTTTTTCTTTAGATTTTTCCAATTTTCACTTAGATTTTGGATGTGAATTCCTTAAAAATTTCATATCTCCTCAACTAATTATCCATTGTTGGGAGAACTTTTTTCTCCCAGCTAAGTACTTCGAATATCTTTTAAAAAAAATGTATATTTGACCAACCGGCGATCAATAGGGTGGTACATTTCAATAAAAAATTGATTTAAAACATCATATCAGTCAAAGATTTTTTAAAAATCGGAAGATTAGAGTTCAACCTTGAGACTACCCACAAATTAAAGTTAAGCTTTGCACGAATCCAACGATATATAGAATTATTGGTGTATTACATCGTTTAGTTTTTCTTTTTAAATTTTTTATTGGACTTTAAGCCGTTTTCATGCATTTCATAGTAAATGTATGAAGATACATGCGAAATTGAATACAAATCACTTGAAATGTTCACAAATCAATTGAAAACATTAAAATAATTAATATTAGGATCAAATCTATGGAATTCGGGAAAATCGATTTTTGTTTAAATTTTCCTTCACATATCTCTTAGATTTTCAGTAAAAAATCCTAAAATTTTTTTTATCTTCTGAAGTATGGACCATTGTTCGTAGAACTGTTTTTTTTAGTTAGCAGCTTTCGTTAGGGTGGAACATTTCGATAAAAAATATTTTTAAAAGCATAATTTTTTTTAAAAAAATCAGTTCAACCTCGAGACTACCCGTCAGAATCGGATATTAATTTCTAAGTACATAGTAGTTATATGTAGATGGAATAAGATTTCATCTCTATACAAACTATGTGCAGTGCATGCACATTACAAATTTACTTAATCAAATTATATTTAAGCGAACAATTCTAACCCTTAACATGTTAGACATGTGTTTGTGTATATTATAGTTGCACATAAATTTTTTTTTTTTTTGTATTTTAAATTGTACAATATAAATCGACAAAAATTGGTACACTGAATGAGTGACATTTTGTGCAATGCGTAAAATTTGAAACGAATCCAATTTTAAAGTTGCGTATGTTAACATAAGATTGGAATAATAGAGTGCCTACCCTTTGATATCTTATTCATGATTGTTCCATCAGATTTGACAGTTTTTCTATTATATAGTGTTTAATGTGATTTAGATTTTTTTTTTTCGTGTTTTTTATATAATAAATAAATGTTTGACATGTAAAATTGAATTTTATGGGAAAAGATATTTATATTGATTTTTTATTTAATATTATGTAGTAAGTAATTGAGATTATAAATAAATTCTAAGTTCTAACAGTGATTGATGATGGATTAATCATCTATGTAAGTAAATAATTTTACCCTGTTGTAATTTTTTTTTATAAAATTTTATACATTAAAATATGTACCAGGAGAGGGGGTGTTTATTTGAACTTATAGAAATAAAAAAAGCAAAGTTAACGTTAACTTATTTAATTATTAAATTAAGCAACTACATATGTATAGAAAAGAATTTCAAATTTTAGAATTTTTTTAAATTCTAGGTATGCAAGGCATTCTAATATTTCTCATGAAATGAATTTAGTTTTTCTTTAAATCAGTAAATTTAAGACCAGTAACTTATGGAGCTACAAAAGCCATATATGTAGAGATACATAAATAATGTAACAACTTTATACCAATAATATCACCCAAAGTGGGTATATAACAGATAATTTATTGCTCCAAAACCATATCACACTTGGAACTTGGAAACATAAACCGTTTTACTGCATTGAATATTAAATGCAATATATGCACAAGCTGTCCTCCCTCATCAACACCATTCTGAATGGATATATGGACGAAATTGTACGATATATGTACATATATGTTATACACTTACCAATGCTATTGCCTATATACTATATATATAGAACTTTGTACATCGTTCAAATTTTGAATCCCTTTACAGTTAAGTATTAGAAGTATATATACACCATGTACATTAGAGTGGTTCATTTTTTAAATTTTAATTTTATCAAACTGAAAAAGGGCACATTTTCTGTCTTTTTTTATTGCAAAAAATATTTGTTCTACGACTTTTTGATTTTCGGTCGTCTTCGTTTGCCTCAACAACCCCTAAGTGTAAAATCAAAATGTCGTACTATAGAACAAATATTTTTTGCAATAATAAAAGACAGAAAATGTGCCCTATAAGAATTTGATGGAATACAATTTAAAAAAAACGAACCGCTATCTATTCAAGGCAAGATCTCAGAAAAAGTGAAATATCTCGGTAACGGTCCACCCTATTTATAATTTGAATAGCACATTTTGTAATGTAATTTTTTTAGATCTACAACTTTCTTTTATAACTTTTTTCCCTAAAATGTAAAATAAAGACAAAAAACTAGTTTTTATGAAAAAAAAAATGCAAATTGCATAACTTTAGGGGCTCTTGAAACATATGAAGACGACCGAAAATCAAAAAGTCGTAGAACAAATGTTTTTTGACATAAAAAAAGACAAAAAATGTGGCTCCTTTCAATTTCGAAATCTTGAAAAAAAAATCCCATACATCGAGTGAACCACTCTAATGTACATACATCCATATATCACCGGGTATACATAGTGAAATTTAGAAAATATAGTTATATATTTATGTACATACATAAATACATACATATGTATGCAATGCATTTATATGCAATCGAACCAGTTGCATGTTCTTGTCCCTATCATATAAAGTACATATGTACCTACCTATGTAACTAGACAAAATATCCCAGTGCTACATACCTACATATACATATATACGATGGGTATATCTAAGTACATATCTGGTATTATAGCTAAATTTAAATCCATGTGACGACAAGGCAAGGTGTATTTTATATAAAATAATCCCTTTATTCCAGATCTGGGGAATCATGAACATGGAACATGTACCAGTACACCAAACGAAACAGTTAAAGCTTTTAATGAAACTTTTAACGGCAAACAATTTCCAGGACGTGAAAACAAAATGCTTTGGATTTTATTAAATTTTCCGGAAAAACAAATACATTTCAACTATGTTGCATTTTTCCTACATACATATGTATATATGTAATACTAGCAATTGCTGTACAACGTCAACAGACTAGACGAAACGTTTTTTTTTACATACCGTTCTAGATACATCCTGCATTCAACGAGAACTTTTTATAGTTTTGACTACTGACACAAAATCAATATTCTCAATTTAAATATACAAAAAAAAAATGGAGAAAAATTATCAAAAATAAAAAATCATTTTTACATAAATCATGTTAATTTCGTTCGAACCACTCGCCCACCTCTCCACAAGAGCTTTTAACATATTCATCTCGTAAATATACAAAACAAGATCGTTATGGTGTGCAACATGGCATAGCATATCCATATACATTAGATTTTTTGTATTTTTTTTATTTTTAAGTAAAAGAAGCCAGAACTTTGGCTCTGCGTCTATGCAAAAGCAGCCATTATAAAGTTTAGCTTGTTATTTTGATACATATATTAAAAAGTTAAATTGAAAATTATAAAAGTGGTAAATACACACATTAGTAAACATGATGGGAAAGTTTAAGCTGTTCAGCTCTACTAAAAGTGCAGGGAAAGTTTATTGCAGATATTTTATCAATTTTTACTTTACTTTAAAAAATTTTCTATTCCAAAATAAAATGCCTTTTGGCGAATTTATGTATATGGATTATGTGCTAAGTGTGTATTATGTACTAAGTGAGCTGTGAAATTATTTTTATTAAAATTGGTTCTATGTACCTATGTATATTGCGACGATAAATAGTCAATGCCAATTCATCACACAAATTTAATCTGGGATACAATTAATCTCACATAAACTAAATAATTCATTTACGAAATAATTCATGGCGTACAATTTACGCCTACCATCATTTATCTCGAACAATTTATCTCCAACTTATTTTTTTCCGATATCTATTCATCGCCAACTCAATTCATATAAGACTTATTTTTTCCCGATATCAATTTATCGCCAAATCAATTCATCCGCTGACTAATTCATCACCGGTTCAATTTATTGTTGATTCAATTGATACCCAACTGAATCCATATTTGACTTAATTCATCCTCAATTGAAATCATCTTCGAATCAATTTATCCGGTACTGAATTTATCTCAGTACATTTATCGGACTAAATTCATCTTAGCTTAATTTATTTCAATTGTGAACAGATATCGAACTGTGAGGAATGCCGAAATAATTATAGTGTATTGGCAATGAATTGTTTTTGGTATTAAGGAATCCTTGTTTTTTTTTCTGTAGTAAAAAAACTCTTTTCTACAAACGTAATATTTTGCATGAAATAAAAAAAGAGAAAAATAACGACTACAAACAAATTTGCTAAAAGCCCCAACCACAAATTATTAATTATTTACAAAACGATGGTTGCAAATAAGTTAATTACTGCAATAGCTGGTTGAATTACTGTAGCAAAAGGTAAGAGCTTTTTAAGTGAATATTCCCTTTGATTGTTCGCGAGGAAAATTGATAAAGATGTGTCTAATGTATTTGATAGATATCTTATTAAAAATATACACAGCCAATGGGTTAATGTATAATCCAATCTATTTTTCTTAAAGGGTTAAATTGCACATCCATTAGGAGTACATGTATTACAAAAAAAAAAATAAAAAAAAAAAATGGAATCTCTTTTATAGAGGATTATATTTTGTACAAAATTGATGGAAAAAGATAAAAATAATTTTTCTATTTTACTCGCATCAAAATGAGTTTTTCACTGAAAGTTTTCCTTCGTTTGGTTTTTGAATAATTAACTCAATTCAACAAAATTCTATTCCAAAAATACTTGAAATTAATTGCAAACATCTTCAGCTATCTAACCTTTGGCAATTTTACATCGTCTATCGTCTATCCACCGTTTCAATAAATAAGGACGAGCCCATCAATTATCTGTAATCTCACAGCATATTTAAGAAATTAAAATTCCACAAAATTCGAGTATAGTTTAAGTTGGAAAATATTTTCTTTTCGTGGTTTTTTTTCTATTTTCGGAATGTATCTATGTACGATTGCCTTTCCCAAAATGACGTGAAAAAATGTCAGGATTAATTGAATTATCTCAATCGATATTTATTTCTTTGTCAAGTGCCGCATGTAATATATCTGAAGCACTTGCGATATAAATAAATGATGTGCTTTGGATGGTTGGCACTTTGTTTCTTATCTATGGCGATTAATTAAATAGCTTTGCCGGCGACTAAATTAAGTTGGATTAGTGCTAATTCTTATTTGTGCCACAGTGTTTGTGCAACTTTGTGTAATCATTAGTAGTTCTACATACCATGGCCATATCATGAAAATTTGTTAGAGAGAAAGAGAGAAAGAAAAAAAGTACTCAACTTCACCGATCATTAGAGAGTTTAATTAAAAAAAAAAAAAAAAGTTAAAAAATAGTTTTTTAAACAAAGTTCTGGATTCCGAAATGAAAACACACATAGCCACTCATCTCATTTAACTAAGTACCGACACATTACATTTAACCAGATTATAGAGAACATCCAACCCAAGTAGTTGGTAGTAGGTATATGTAGGTATATACATACATATATGTATGTATATACATATGTAGCTGGGACAAATGAGTTTCAGTTGGTACTATGTGTGTAGGTTATGCAATGGGACAACTATGAATAGCTCCCATTTTAGTTGAATTCATTCCGCTTATATTTGCAAAATTACATCATCAGCGTCTATACATTCTGAAGAGGATATTCTCAATTTGTCCATTAAAGGACATTTGTTTTCCTCGGTCATTTATAGGGATTCGTGTATGCACAATGCACATACATATGTGTATTGAACTAGATTTTAAAATACTCTTGGAAAATGAAAAATTGTTTTTCGGAAAATAGGAGTATAAAATAATAATTAATAAAAATAAATAAATATAAAAATAAATAAAAAGTAAAATGAAAAATTTAAATTATAAAATAATATAAAATTGACAACTAAAAATAAAATAAAATTTTAAATTGGAAATCTAACTTTAAAATTAGAGTGAAATGTCAAAATGAAGAGAAACAAGTTTCCTCAACGTATAATTCCCCTGGGCTCTCTTAATTTGAGATGAAACGCGTATTTTTCAAGTTTAAACGTTAATTGTACTTCTCTTCCATTTATGTGTCCTGTTAGTTTCTTTTTCTTGTGAAGTCCGGAACCTTGTCCAGTTCTTCTTCCCTTAATTTAGTTCCAGTGTGTGTATGTGTGATCCAATGAACTTTCCCTTGAAAATGTTTTATTTTAAATTATTTAAACACTGTGTGTGATGGTGTGGGGTATTTTAAAGGAAATTTTATAATTAAAAAAATTACAGCTGTTGATTTACTCTACGTTTAATGTGCCGACCGATAGGCACGTTACAAATGAAACCGTAATTTGTCAGATGATTCCGAAACTTCCAAAGTAATTAAAAAAAATAATAAAGTTTGAATAAATTTTTACTTAAATTTCTAAATGCAGTGAAAAGATGTTTAACTACGTATCCTAAAAATATATTTTTATCCTGAAGGAAGATCTTTTAAAATTGTTTAAAAAAAAAATGTTAAAGAATTGAAATTGTCCAAGACTATTTTGAGCAAAATATCTTACCATATGTTTTTAACCACATTTTCTCTAATTCTAGATTATTTACTAAAAACTGTTGAAATCTGTTAATTAGCAATCACTAATCCGTCCACGCATGTTATTTATTAATGTTTTCTGTTTATTTACGTACATTTATATTTGTTTATTAGTTGAAAATTAAGCAATAGCAATAGTGGTACAGTTGAAATAAAAGTACTTAACACTCAAACCATACCAATAATTCTGTTAATTTTATTTATATTCGTTTGCCTACAATTTTTCCAAACCACAAAGAACCTGTTTTGCGGTAGTCCATATATTATATAAATCAATTCTATAGAGGCAGGTACCTCTACTTACCATATAAATCATAATCGTTTATCTGCTGTCAGTCATTTTGTCACGCTCTACATATTTATTCAATTTGTATATTGATTATGTAATTTAAAACAGCTGATTTCTGACTGTACATTGTTTGGTGAACTTAGATTTTTGGTTTAATTATAGTGAAACAATAAAATTAACGCGGTAGGTTTCCCAGTATATCTATAATAATAATAATAATAATAATAATAACCACCTAACTGACTTAAGACCAATCTATTTTATTGCCAGATTTGATTAAATCTACTTGAACTACTTAAAGGATTTCACTGACTCAGATGTCAAGTTAGTTCCATCTAACGACCCACATTAATCCGATACTTTTCTTCTTTTTTTTTTTGGGAGATAGAACAATTCATGAAAGAAAGTTAATCAATGGAGACAGTGGAGCCATATGGTAAATGATGGTCATTACTATGTATGCGTGTAATGACTTGCTATTTAAGATATTCACATATAATATATGGTAATGGGGTTGGGGGGGAATGGGGATTAAATGGAAATATGTGAGTATAAATAAATTTGTAGGAATGGAGTATTTAAGAAAAAAATTTCATGTATTTACATATATTCTTTAAAATTTGAACAATGTGATTCTCAACTTCAAAGGATGCTCTATATGAAAGCACTAAAACAGAGACAATATTTTAGTTCCAAACTTCTTTGAACCATAAACAAATTCTTTCATACAATTTTGCCTTTTACAGCTCGTATATACACAAAATGAATAGAGAACCATACAAAATAGCTAATTATACAATTTCCCCACAGGATTCATGGTAATTATAATCTGTCAAAAAATTGTATCTTCAACAACTAATAATAATAACCTCTCGGCTCCCGTACCTTTTAAAATAATTAATTTTTCCGCAATTAATTTGCCAAATTACATTTTGGAATTCACTTCACTTACCGATAAACATCATTCTTCATCAATGATTTAATTTGTCTCGTCATTTCAGGCACAAAACATTCATCTGCAATTAGCTTATTGCGGATTTTTCTAGTTGGCTGATCTTGGTATTCGAATATGTAGTGTACAAGTGAGTGGTACTGGTTGAGGGTGGGTGGGCATGCATAGCAGAAGAGGGTAGATTTTCGGTTTTTCATCTATTGTTATAATTCTATATATTAGTATACAATGTAGGTGGAAAAGGTCGCTTTTATACTGAAAACAGTTGGATACTTTCATGTCTTTCTAACAAATGTGACATAATTGTGACATTATACATAGACTCCTATTTACTATATCCATCTGTCACAGTCTAATTATTTTAGTGGAGAAAATTTTCTATAATGCAATTGTTAATTTATTGTACAGTTGTTATTATTGTACCTCTATGATGCTATGCTAATATACACTCAGAGAAAAATATTAATTTTAATTACAAATTAAATTTATTAAATAAATTTACTAATTTGTGAAATCAAGCGAATCTTTAATGAAGATAACAAATCATTTGTCAAAATATAATTAAAATTTGAAATTTGTTGAAATAACAAAAATATTTGTTAAATTCTTAATACGTATCAAACATTAGGTATTTTATTAACAGGCCTAAAGCCTAAGTGCTGGCATTTACATATAAAGTATTATAAAGAAGTCGAAAAAAAATGCAAATTTGTTGAGTTCAAAAAAATGAAGGAAAACATTTGACCAATTAACATATTTTGTACTTATAGTATTGTGCGACTAATTTTTTGATATAACAAATTAGTTGGTTAATTACACAAATTACTTACTATACAAATTATTTGTATCGATTGAAAAATGTTTTGATGACTGACAATACTATCAATTTGTTGAATTCGCTACCATCATTTGTTTTGACAACAAATTTTTTCTCTTATATTCAGCCGCACGGAAAAATTAAAATATTTTTTTTTCGAAGATTAAAAAAAAAGGATAGAGATTCCAAAAAAGATTAAATAACTCCCTGTAATTTGTAGTTAATTTAGTCATACTATATTTTTCATTTGAAAAATTAAAACAATATTTTGTTGGCTTCGCTCGCATAAATATTTTGAATTAATTCATTTGCATTATTGTATATTTTTAGACAATTTTCCCGATAAAAATTATCTGATTTGAGATTAATTTTAAAATTATTAAACTTTAATGTATTTCCGCAACCCTCGATTTACATTAAAATTCTCATTAAAACGTTTTTACACATTCAATAATAGAATAGCAGAGTCAATCAATCAAAAATGCAATTACACACAAAAAACATCAAATCTCTTTCAAAAACAATAATCAATGTCGATATTTGCTTTTTTTTTCCTGTTTTGGAAATGATAAAATTTTATAGTTAAACTTATAGACATTAAATTATGCAATCAATCCTTAACTGCCGTCCATCGGCCACGTGACTAATAACAACTGAAAAATATGATCAATGTACATAACATAGGTAGGAACAATACGCGATACGGGTAGAAGACCCTTATATCAAATTCAATAAATCATTAAGGAACTGTATTAATGTTCATATATGTTCAATGTTCATACATAAATTGTAATTTGTTCTATATGCAATGCAGCATTAAAGAAAGAAATAGAGCAAAATGAATAAATTTAATGTTTTCTAGAGTTCATCGGTCGAAATTACGTTAAATGGTGGTGATATAGGTTTAGATGGGGGGTACTTTTTTATTTTTTTTTTATATTTTCATTCACCTTAAAAAGTGCATGTGGTATTTATACAATTAATAATTACCGACACATTTGTACCACCATATTTAAGAAATTTCATTGAGGTAATTTGAAGGAATTGCTTATTATAAAATTAAATAATTTATTTAGTTACTCTCAGTAATAGTACCCCCAATAAGACTCATAAAGTTGTATTTAATTTAAATACATAAGGTTTAAGTACATTTAACATTAACCCCACTCTTTGGCATAATTTTATGTTTTATTACTTTAGAAGGGGAATAAGTAAGTAGATGTGCGATATTTTTATTTTTTTTTGGAAGGTATACTTGATGGGTTCTTTTAACGACAAATATGTCAAGAGTCGCCTTCTCGCTGGGTAATTTAAATTTCAGAATACTTTTTCGTAAAGGAGAGAGAGACAGAGAGGGAATTACTATAGATGCATCACTTAATTTGTGGAAAGAAATTAATGGAATTGATGGAAAGGAGAGGATTTTTGATATTTTAAACTAAGATTAGATAAATCCAAAATATTTTACAAAATTTCTTCTAACACTAAATTGATAATGAAAATTATGAAATTTTTTATACTTTTCTTAGGAAAAATTCATATTTCATAATAATTGATTATGTTTTCTTTAAAATATGTAGAATTTAAGTACATACGAGCTTTCAATGGTATTCTTATTATGTAACTAAATTCTACCATACATTCTAAGACCATCCATTAAAATCCACTTTTACTTTGATTGACGTGGTAAAACGAAAAGCTGAAATTGACAGAAAAATTAGTTTCCCAAAAATAAAAAAAAAATAACCAAAATATTTCCAACAATAATTAGGCAATTACCACCCCCACTCCCCCCATCAAATAAAGCTTGTTCTGATTGTCCGTCAAAACATTAAATAATCATTTTCCATGACGAAGTGAACTTTGCCACAGGCTGAATTGATAGATATTTCATGTAAGTAAGTAGATTACAATCACTGCAGGGCATAAGGCATATTCTGGGTTGATAATATTGTGACACGCAAAAATATATATATACAACAACAACAACAACAACAACAACAAAATATTAAATGTACTTATACAATTTATTGTGTACTATTTTTTCGGGGTGGTTTCAGTATCTGAGATCTATTTAGATTTTATTTGACATAGAAATAGCCGCCCTGACCAACCAACCAACCTTTGAAAAAAAAACAAATCTGAATAGAGATGTTATCAGGGGTAGTGATAATTTGATATATTGTGCCAATAAAAGGTTGTTTCCTATAAAAATGTTTTATTTGTTGTAAAATGAATGTACAAATTGTTATGGCTATTAATTTTTCCTTTATTGTTGTGGTTTCTAATTACCATTTTTAGGGGTTACAAACGGAAATAAAGCCACTGATTAATGATGTGGTCAACAACAATAAATGTTTCGATAGAATTATCATAAAAATGTTTTGACGTTTATTTTAACAATAGACTTAAAAAATTAAGAAACAATTTTAGTCTACGGTCTTAATTTTTATGTCGATTATATTTTTTTTTTGTAACGGCGACTAGGTCAGAATCTGATCAGAGATTTTTTCAATACATTTTGAAATTCACCATCGGATAATTAAAAGGATAATTTGGTCAACCTTTATTTATTGATCCCTTTCCTACACATCATTGTACTCTGTTTCTCCAACTATAGTAGGTAAAGATTCGTCCAAACTTGACTAATAAGAGAGTGGTTACCGCAATCGCTAACTCTATTTGATATTCTCTAAGCACTTCCATAGAGCTTTTGCTTTGTTAAAAGTAACCAATTTTGTCCAATTTTTAGAAAAATAAATAAATTTTTAAATGTATCGGCGTGAAATTAATCGCATGCCTATCGAGAGAAACGAATTATAGGCACAAGTATACCATTTTTAGACCCGTATGCTGTTAATCAAGATTCCAGCTAAACGGCTGAAGCTAGAAAGGCTGAAATTTTGACAGTTTATATCAAGTAGTCCTAGATTTCTATTGTTTTTGGAGCAAATCGAGCAAGGCATAGGGGAGGCTGTGGTACAGTATCCACCTAATTTTGATATAAATAAATTAATATGGCGCTGCAATCAATTTTATGTAGTTTCTAGGTTTTTAATGATTTACTAGAAAAATATATGGTTTACTGGAAGCTCGGGAAAATTGTTTTTCACGACGCCTCTTAATTTACTGTAGCAGTTACCTAGTAATTTATCCAAACAAAATAAGTCAACGAATTACTAAAATAATGCCGTAACATTGAAAATAATACAAAATACCTATTACGTAATTGCCATTTATTTGTCATCATTATACCACTAGGGTATACCTTCCACCCCCAAACTGTATATCGATATTTCTAAGGATTTACTATAAGGATAATTGCAAATCTATAGATATAATGTTTATATGTAGATATCGAATTTCAAACGATAACCATAAATTGAGCCATGATGATTCAAATTCACCACAACCATATAGTTACTATGTGATTCTTGCAAACGGACATCATTATTATGTTACCTGATAGTATTATTACAATATATATGTACAATTGTACATTATATATGTATGTAGAGGTATCTAAACAATAATAATAATAAAAAAAATAACCCCAAATAAAACGACAAACAAAGAGGGATGCTGATAGATGTAGAATTATGTTTAAAAATGTTTGTTACCAAATTATAAAACTAACCTCACCCTCTCAATATAATTTCCGGGTTGTGCATACAAAATTTGCATAATCGCATGGTGTAACGAATTTGATTGAAAATTTTCCAAAAAAAGTGTTTGGGATACGTCATGAAGATGCGTGCTTAGCAAAAAAAACATCAGGCAGAAGGCAACGACATCATCATCCTTATATCCTTTTACGTGTGGTGGTACTACTTGTAAATGACGAAACGCCTAAATAATTAATGAGTTCATCGGAACCATGCCATAAAAGAGAGTAATGTAACGGCACGATTGGTAATGCGTCATATGACGGAAGCGAACGTAAGTGGCACGCGCCTTTAGCGGTATAAACTTTGTTTTGATGAGGATGGCTGGATAGATTGATGTATGGCAACGGGTAGTCATCATCAATCAATCAAAATGTACGAAACAAAAGATTCGGGAGTTTCATTTCCATATATAGATAGCCTCTATAATGTGAAGTGCGAAAATTATGGGGAACGATCATGTTGTATAGATGGTGTTGCCAGAACACATAAATAAAATAGTAAAATGTTGATTGTTGAATTTGAAAATATTATAAATTGCTTTGTACATTTTCCGAGATAATAAAAATGAAGTTGTTTGATGTAGCGAAATTATATTTAGGAAGCAAACAAACGTTTGTTGTTTTTACATTGTGAGTTTTTGAGTTTTCTTTTATTTCATATTTTATTTTTTTTTCGTTAAAATTTTTGTCTGTTAATTAAAAGCAAATTTATAAAACATTTAAGTGATCCATAAATTTAATTTCCCTTTCGGCATTACCGAGATTTTAATTAGGAAAGCTGCTTTTGAAAAGAACTCAAGGTGTATTTGTTATTGTTTTAATTATTCACAATTCTATATAGCGTAGAGAATTGCATTGTTATAGAAAATGTAATTGATAAGCTCTTTGCGGCAAGTTTCCATGCAAGAAATTGTTCAAGTAAAATATTCTTGGAATTGTGCACATCGGATGGAAAAGTTTTCTTCGTGCTTATGGTGTACGACGGTAAAAGTTTATTATGTCATTCGTGTACCTGTACAGTTCATTTACATTTTTCATTTAATGGCTAGTTTTTCATTTTTTTTTTTATATTACGAAATTATTAATTTTTTTCTTTTCATTTTTATGAAGAAAGGTAAATTACAATAATTTAGAAAATGAAATGAATGAAAGTTGAATTTATTATATCGGATGAATTCCCGGTGGGGTAATATTTTAATTCTGGATTTCATATGACACATAGCAAATTTTCACATTTTCTAAACTCAATTGTGCATGTACTTAATTTATTCAAATGAACATTTATGTAGGTATTAGTTGTAATTTAAAAAAAAGATGAAAATAATATTGTTGTTCCTTAATATCTTTAGCAATAAAGGGATAATTCCGCTTTCCATTCACAATCAATACTATAATGACCTAATTAAATTAATATAATTCGTAAAATAGCGTCACTTCAGTGAATTTTTTCTTCAGTGTATATTTCAGTTGTGTACATTTTTCTTGTCTTTTCATCCATGCAATTCATTATGAGTTGCGCATTCCGAATTGCGAGTGAGAAAACGTTAAGAAAATTTTTAAATTAAATTAAATTCAGAATTCAAATTTTGTTTCACTCAATTAGTAGAGAGAGAGAGAGAGAAGGAAATAGAGAGTGGGAGAAAGAAAGATAGAGAGAGAGAAAGAAGGAGAGAGAAAAAGAAGAAGAGAGAGAAAGAAAGAAAGAGAGAGAGAGAGAAGAAAGAGAGAACATTTACATAAAATCTTTAAAATTAAAAAATTTTAAATTTAAAAATACTAGAGTATAACTAGCATTTGAGGCAATTTTTATTGATGCAATTTTTAAAATTAAATCCCCAATCCAAATTTTGTTCCCCCAATTATAAACATAAATAAAAATATCTACATACCTTACATTAAGAAAAGAAAAGAAAATTTACATTTTAAAATTTTGCATATTTTCATCTTAAACTAATAAACTACAAAGAAAAACCGATTTATTTTTGAAATATTATATTGCAATGATAGCATCTTAAAAGGATGTAATTTCCATTTTATATTGCTTGAAATTATATTAAAATTGTCTCAATAAGATGAAGAATAATAATAATAATAATAATAACCTACATATATACACATACAATACAATACAATGGTTGTTCTGATGGAAAAGGCAGGAAAATTTCATTATTTTTTACAACCTCTGCTCTGGTGTCCTGTTTTGTATGTTGGAAATACATTTTTTATTATAATCATAAAGCTTTTATCTGCAAACTAATTTCAGAAGAGAGAAAAACGCTGGCAATAGCGCACACAAATGT
Organism: Platyura marginata; assembly: GCA_026745375.1. Classification (NCBI taxonomy): domain Eukaryota; kingdom Metazoa; phylum Arthropoda; class Insecta; order Diptera; family Keroplatidae; genus Platyura; species Platyura marginata. The sequence continues at coordinate 23,818 of JANSTT010018568.1, forward strand.
AGCACAGTGTTTAATGATTCTTATTTGTAATTGTAAATGTTGTATGCAAAATATGCAGAATTATGGAAATTAGCCAAAAAACAAAACAAAAAAAAAAAAAAAAACAAAAAAAAAAAAAATTAAATAGAGGCATTCGTCTCAATCATAAAATCTCTTTGTTGCAAGTCGTATAATAGTCGTGGATGAGAATTGCTATGGTTTTTATAACTTTTGAGTCATATAAAAGCTTAATTTTAATGACTTTTTGTAATGGATATAAAGGACGATTACGATTTTTTTTTTTTTAACAAAATATTTGATTGGCTTGGTGTATTAAAAATTCTCTTTTTAATTAATTTAACAGTTTTTTATACGTTTCTTATTAAAGAGATGTGTAATTACTTGCCGTAAAATAATCATTATAGGGTCGGTAGGTAGGCGTATGGAAGAACGAAGACGTTTGGGAAATCTCGCGTCGCAGATTAAAATATTAACAATGAAAAAGTCATTAAAATGAGAAAAAAGTGGCAACTTCACAGGAATTTTTTTCCCTTTTTTTTCGTTTTTTATGTTTTTTTTTTCAAAGGGAGAAATATGACTCAAGTAGAATATTTAAACCATGGACAAACATATTTTACTGTGATGATATACACCCTAATAATAGCAAGTAAATATGTATACAGTAGGTATACCCAGTTAATACATGATGTATATGTATATGTATAACGATTAAATAGAAGACAGTTCAAACAGTCAAACAAAAAGCTTTTAACAATGTGACATTTAATTTAGAAGTTTACACTTTTGATGTTTAACTTCCTCTGCTAAAACCCACATAAGTCAACTTCTCTAATCTATAAGACTTTCCCTCTATTTCGTTCTTAATCGCTTTTAATTGGAATGTCACAATGCTGATATTCGTTCATTAATTATTTTGCATTAACGCGGCGTAGTATAATTATTATATATGTATGTATAAGTATATATATATATATACATATACGCTTAGTATGTATATAACTGATGTATCTTTGAAGTAGTTTATTCTATTATAGTTTATTGAATCAATCAATTTGTTTTTAATTGAATCTATCAATAAAATGGTGAGTCTTTTGCATTTTCCAGATGTTCCTTTTGTTTGAGTTTTCAATTTAATAAAATAATAATTTCTATGAAGCATTTCAATAAATTTATTATTCACACAACCTAACTGAAAAACGATTCGTTTAAGTGTAACAATAACAACCACAGAGTCATTGTGACTTTTGCAACCGAACTGTTTTTTTTTTTTTTATTTAATATTTAAGTACCGTTCCACATGTTACTTGGAATGGAATTTACTTGGAAATGGAAACACTCGATATAGTATCAATTAGGTATAATACTTCCTTATTATAGGGGAGAGTTGGCTAATTTGTGACTGTGAAACATTAACTATATTTACTATGCATAATTGGTTTTTGTCTTTAAAGCCTTTTCTATGTCATCTTAATTCTACTTACTATTTTTTGAGGCACCTTGAATGTTTTGAAAAGTTGTACGATGTATGAGGAATTTTGTATGATAATTATTTATCGTCAAAATTTTAAAAATTTGTCATGGTAAAATTTTGGCTACTACACAAAAATCACATATTTACGAGAAAAAAAAATGTATTAAATATTATGCTGCATAACAACAACAACAAAAAATTCAAAAACATACTTATTGTAAAAAAAATCCTTGTTTTAAACTTTTTTATCGATTAAATTGCAGATAAGTGCAGTACTGTGTTCACTTTTAGTCGATTGTGTCTATAATTAAATTAAATTCAATTCTAATTGATAAAATTCGTTAAAAACACTTAATTTTAAAAATATCATGATAGTCCATTTTAGGAAGCAGTCAAATTAGGCAATGCTCCCCTACATAACTTATCTACACTAATAATTTTTAACCTTAATTTTAAGGAATCTCTCAAATTTGAATGCAGTGAGTTGTGTAAGTTTTTATAGGAAATAGAAGCTTATGATTCTAAGGTTGTAAATTCTCCTGATATCTTCCACTACTCTTATTATACAAACTCTGCTTGAGTAATCGTAAATTCGATACAAATTAATTCATTTTGACCATTTACGAGTATTTGCCTATTCATATTCATATACCTACACCTTACTTGTAAAGCAAATACTTGTCAGTAAATTGGTTCAATTGGTACATGATATGCATAAACATGAGGTTATTACGTTACATATTATTCTTTATTTACGTTAATTAAGTCTGCCTATCTACCTATGTATATGTAGGTAGAGGTAATATTGTTATTGTAGAGATTTTTACATTAGCTTAATCTTAATGTGGGGATGTAGCTCAGTGGTAGAGCGTTCGCTTTGCATGTGAAAGGCCCCGGGTTCGATCCCCGGCATCTCCAAATTTTTTTAAACGCCTCCGGCTTCATCTTTCATTTTTTTGTATGGATAATAAATAATTATTCAGCTGTTTTGTTTATTTGAGCCAAATAAATATTGCCACAATTGTATTTAATTATTTTTGGTTAATAATACTCATTTATATTTTACTGAAATATGCACTCCTCATTTTTCGTGCATGGGAAAATTTTGCTATTTATTAATATGAAATTAACTTTTTTCACGCTTCAAATTGGAGTTTGTAAAATCAATTAAAATACTAATTAGAAAGCTCATTTTTAATTATTTGAGTTGGAAAATATTATAAATTTTAATTAGGGATTTTCTATTCGTTAAAAAGTTATTTTGGATTTTTGAATTATATTTTAAAAAAGAAATTCAAAAAATACGTTTCATTCGGAATTAAAATCAACGTTATGCAATTTTGGAAGGAAAGCTTAAATTTTTGAAGTTTGCTGAAGCACATTCAACGTGAATTTCTATTGGGAAAATTCCATAAATTTTTGAATATCAGACTAGTTTGAAAACGGTTGAAAATGTAAATCGGACAAAATGATTTTGAAAAGGTTTTTCAATATTTTGGACAAAAACTAACTCAGAAAGCATCTTTTCTAATTAGAAAAATTATTTCAAATTTTTAATTTGGTTCATGAATTCCTTAATTAGGACTAAAAGTGAATGCTATGTTTGTGTCCTGGGAAATTTTGATTTTTTTTCTTCTATTAATCGACAATTTTTTGCATTTGTCACTCTGTACTGCTTATCTGTATAGTTGAAAGTTCAAACAATTCCAGATACTATTTATCTGCTTACATATTTATTGCTTGACGTCATCTTCTTTAAATCATTGCCTCCATATCCATTGAAAAAATATTTAAATTTAATTTACATATTGTTTAAATTAGACCTATCCTATGCGATTATCAACTACTGACAACTTTACCCTAAACATAATCTAAGATTAAACTATTATTGATCATGGATTAAAATAAACAAACAAATGGTAACGGCAGCGTGGCCGAGCGGTCTAAGGCGCTGGTTTTAGGCACCAGTCCGAAAGGGCGTGGGTTCGAATCCCACCGCTGTCACATTATATTTTTTTCTTCTATTGCTGTTGCTATTTTCTATTTCAAATACAATATTTTCCCAATAAACATGATAAATTATTTGTAAACATTCTGTATTTACACCATGGTTATCGATTACATACAGAATATTAATGTAAGTGCATACAAAGTGTATCTTAGTATATTCTGTATGTGTATTGGATTGGATGTATGCAAACGTAAATGATGTTTGGGCTATTTACATGACAATTTGAATAGCTTAAAATTACCACACATAAACACAGAGCACATTTCAAATGAGTAATTATTCCTATAATTAAAACTGTCACCCACAAATGTATGCATATGGTGCTAAGCAAACATACTTATCGCGTTCATTAGGGCCTTTCACTTAAAATGGCATTGCACACAAGTAAACACAATATATTCCCGGGGTTATTATATTTTCTCTCATCTACATATATAGGAGCCAAATGGGCATGATGAGGGAAGAAAGGAAACCATATCCTATAAATAAATACCATCACTATATACCACCAATAATAATTCCTATATGTACCTCATTCAGACGACGTTAGTTTTCTCTCTTTTCAAATTTTAATTAATTAATTTGCTTTTCTACATTTACTCCCACCCTATCTATTATAAAGGTCTGCAGATGTGGCATCTCTGGTTCTATCTATATAGCCAGAATATCAATAATTATTCAATTTTGGCATGTAGACGACAACATAACTGGGAACAATTATCTCGTACATAAGTCGTAAATTCGTTTTGGTTTTAATGAACTTATGCTTAGCTTATCGACGTTTTTCTTATTCAATTTTCATTATTTTCTAAGGGAAATTCATTCATTTCATTTGTACCTATATATATGAACAAAATGTTTTACCGTTCAACTCTATAGAATTCAAAAAGCTCAGGTGCAATTGTATCTTTCTGTCTCTTTATATTGCCAATTATTTTATTTCGAAGCTCTGATTGGTTGGCGGGATTCATCATTATCATTATTATGATGGAATAAGGAAATTAATTGTATCAAGGTTTTGCAAGTAGGTATCTAGTGTGTTGTAGTGTTACACTCTGTGTAAATATAAGAAGTCATTTGTATACGCAAGATGCTGGTGTCACCCATGGTTATAGTTTTGCTATTAAAATTAAATCTTCAAGTATCTCACTGATATCGTGGCATGTAAATTCATTAATCATTAAGACCTTTCATTTATCTTGGCATGGACGTTGACTGTCTCATTGTTAATTGTCTGGATAAACTTCTTTGAGGACGTTTTTAAATAACTTCTCTGTGTCCTAGAGAGCTGGAATATGTAGCGTAGTCTTGGTATTCTATCAAAATTTTACGGGGTTACCGTGTTTTTTCAGCCAAATGAAATATAAATATTTGAAACTAGAAATTTTATGTGGAGGGAGTTTTTTTTTTAATTTCGTATTGATAATTGACAAATGGAAATTCTTACTCATAATCAGCATAAATATTTTAATTGTTAAAATATTTAAAAAAAAATCAAATTTAAAAAATGTAAAATTTCATTTAAAATGTTTTTTTGCCTTATAAATTGTTCTCGGTTTTCTAATAAAATATCGAGAAAGTCATCAAAACTGCCAACCTAATTTTCCATATTTATATAAAATAAATGAACGCACCCAGTACAGAGAGAGAAAATACGCAATATTTTATATGAATAACAAAACACAAAAAACGTATTAATACGTCACATAAGAAAAAAAATGTCTCACTTGATTTATTATAAAAGAAAAAATAATAAAAATATTTTACAAAAAAAAAAAATTGGAGATGCCGGGGATCGAACCCGGGGCCTTTCACATGCAAAGCGAACGCTCTACCACTGAGCTACATCCCCCATAAATTGTTGTGATATAAATATATTTTTTAATTATTTTTGTTTGCATGTGTAGCCAATTACTATGTGAAATTTTGTTTTTTTTTTATTTTACTGCTTTAATCGCAAAAGATAAGACAACGCGTTAATAAAGATAACACGTGGTTACAAAATATTTGAATACAAAATTTGGCAAATAAATAATATTAAAAACTAAAAAAAAAAAATATCGAAAAAGCTCTAATAAGGCTCCACCGAGATTTGAACTCGGATCGCTGGATTCAGAGTCCAGAGTGCTAACCATTACACCATGGAACCATGGCGCACAAATCGCCTAAATAAATACAAGTCAAAACAGTACAAATCTTTGTGTGTAGTTATTTGAGTAATGAATATTGAAACAACAACAAATTGTAAAGATATGGACATGGAACTAATATTGAAAATGCTTTAGTGTGTAGCTTACGGTTTAAATATTGTTAATATTTGTTGTTGTAATTTCGATATTTATATTTACGCGACTGTCCAGTTAGTTGTATTGTTGTTGAAAATAAGAAGTGCAAAATAATCGATTTCGTTAATTTTTTTAATTTTATTTTCATATTGGCTTTTTCTATGTGCCCCATTATAAAGTTTAGATACGGAAATATAAAAATAAAAAAAAAAAAATTAATTATGTCCAGTAATTTTTGCAATAAACAAGAGTAGTGTGTTAAAGCTTCTGTAAAAGCTTTGTTGAGATTGTAGTGAGATGAACGGATGAATACAAGATATTTTCTATAATACTTACTTTGATGTTTTCATACTTGATTTGGCATGTTATTTAGAGTAACTATTACCTCATTAAATAGTTTACTTTCTAATTTAATAAGGAAACTTAAGGTTCAATAGATACATAGGGTTAACTGAAACGTAATTGGTGGTAAAGTGGTAAGTACCCAATTTTGAATTTAATTTAATTGACAATCATACTAAAAATGATAATAACTAAGATGTAGAATTAAGTATACATTAAATAATAAAAAATAAATTGAAAAAATTATTAGGCATATTAACCCAAAAACCATAACTCAAACTCAAGTTAACCTGTTTATCGCCGTGACACAATATCCTCTTCACTATATATGTCTGCGGAAAGCATTTAAAATATCAAATTTCTCGGTCTAAAATAAATTTCACACTTTACTGTTATAGAACAACACCTGCTCTTATTAAGGACTTTTTGAGAAAAAAAAAAATTGTGAAAAGGGTAGAATAACATAGGCTACCTATCCACAATTCACCCTTGTTTTTCATTTATTTGGATATAGAAGTTGCTCCCTTTTGTCTAATTAAGTCTGGGTTATTGCTGAAATCCATATTGAACACAACAATGCTAAACAGTTTTTTTTTTTTTTTGTTTTTAACTTGAAAAATATAAAATTACCCCCAACCACCCGAAATGTAATTCAATATTTATATGGGGATGGATTTGGAATTTTTTTTGTTTTGTTATTTTTGTAATATTAACATAATTAAGATTTGTATCTATTGGCCACCTTATATATCTGATGATATACCTTCCTTGTCCGACTACATAACGCATTTTATTGTTTAATTGAAAAAAAAATGGGGTTCCCCGCCGTATTTTAATCAGCCTTTATACTCATACAATGTGTACGTAAATATAAATAAAATGTAAGGCACACATAGCGCCAGAATAATACAAAAGCCTTGTAGGTTGTAGGTGCATATGTATGTATATGTGGCATATAGGGAACAAAAAGGAGATTTTTATCATCTTTTGACATCACTTTTGAATTGAATGGAGAAATTTATATGGTGAGGAATATTTAATTCGGAACCAACAGGTGTACGGTTTACATTTTATTACCGTCAATCATGAAATTTGATCAGCAAATTGTTTTTTTTTTTTGTGGACAATTTTTATTTGCATATTAGGAATTTTTTAAAACGATTTAGTAATATTTGGTTATAAAATAGAAAATTTACTATGAATAAAAACGGTTCTGTAGAATTAACTTAAGTAATTTCAGAATAGTGAATAGCGGCATATATATATTTGCTTTAATTTAGTCGTTTATGGTAAAATATAATATAAAAAGGATCTTTGGGTGAATTGTTTCCTTTTGAAAAAGGCTCATGATTGAGAAAAAAATTCTTTGACTTTTTAAAATTAGTTTGAACAACCAAAGAGACCCTTGTGAACATTTAATGTGATTTACATAGAATTTCACATCTATCTCCACATTTACTATGGAACGCCCTGAAAAGAGCTATAATTCCGAAATTCCATTTTGAAATTTTTTAAATAAATACTTAACGACGAAATAGACTACGACTTATATATGTATACATCATTGGATTCGTACAAGAATCAGCTTCATTTTCCGGGTGGACTCTAGGCTAAACTTCGATTTTACAAAAAATCTTTAACTGACATGATTTTTTGGAATCTATTTTCTATGGAAATTTCTCAACATATTGATGGACGTTCGGGCTAATTTTTTTTTTCGATAGATATTCGAAATAGCTAACTGGAAAAGTTCAGGAAAATTTTTTCAAGGAATTTTTATTATAAGGAAAAATTAAGAAAATCTAAACAAAATTTTTTTTTTTATAATTTATGTAGTTTATTTAAAATCAGATATCTATTGTTTTCCTTTAAATAAGGGGTGTCAGGGAAATGTAAAGTGACCTACCTACTGGTGTCAATGCTTGCCATTAAATTTTTTTTTTTTAAGTTGGTCAGATTTTAGTTAGAATTACGTATAGCTGCACGTACTTATTTAAATAAAAAGATTTTAATACTATTTTTTAAATAAAAGGATTATTTAATTTGTATAGCTTCAGTTTCCTTTCAAATCTTTAAATACATCCAATAAATTACATATAATCAATATGTTCAACATAATTTATTTGACATATTGCACGATTTTCAACTAACACAAAATTTGTTTAACGATCTGTTAATTTAATAAAAAAAACAAATTTATTCAATGCCTACATCTCAATCTATTTATACCCAATCAATAACATATTGGTTTTATTGGTAATAATTGTCAGTATCAACATGAATAAATAACCTAAATTGCCTATGCCAAACAAAGCTAATGTTCCACTTTAGCCGTCTAAATATTTACGTGCCCTTTTTTTCAAACAAAAAAAAAAAAAATGAACAAAAATTTTATTTTGCATAAATTAAGAAGGGGTTAATTTATCCCATAAAAAATCTATTCATTATCATGATAATGGCGTTTGGTATAGAACATATGGAATTACATAGCCGAAACCCTACACCGATTTCATCAGGCCAGACCCCATCATCAAGTAGTAGGTACATTTATAATGATCATTTTCACTAAAAGAACGTCATATCTGAATATAAGGGCAGAGGGGCTAATGCGGTAATGGATATCAAAATATTGAGAAAGTTTTTTTTTTTTTTTTTTTTATTGAGTTCACGGGTATTAAGTCATTATGCAATCGAAAAGTGTTCAATATGTAATAAGGGTTGATTTTCTTAATTAGTGCTGATTGAATTTTTTTGTTCACCACTAATTTCCGGCTTGCGCAATAATTTATCTAACTATACACTAACATGCTCTATAATTATTGTCACCTGTGACTTTTCAAAATGTCAATTTAATGTAAATTGCTGTTGAATAAAATGACACCTGAATTGGTTATTGACACGAAAATGGATACTTATGGAAAGGCACAATGTGTAATTTATTGAAAATAAATACTACGTGTTGTATACCGTATAAAACAGATAAAAATCAAATGTAATAAATATCTGTAGCATAGTAATATTTGATTATTTCTTAGAATAAAAATCGAATTTGATAAGAAAAATTTAATTCAAATGTTGTCTTTCAATAGTTTTTAAAGATATTTTATGATAGGAGCATAGGGATAAGATAAGTTATAAGATAACAAGGTTTCTATAGCAATTTTCAAAAAAAAATTTAAAAATTTTTAAAAATGTAAAAAAAGTTTAACAATAAGACTAAACAGATTGAGTTCCTGTCTATTTTCATATTTTTTTAAAATAAAAAATTATTTTTGCTAAAAAAATGGTATTTTTTGTTAATTTTTATTACTTAAAAAAAATTGTCACAATTTAGTTTTTATTAGTATGACGAAATAACTAAACACAAACTAAATTAAAGTAAAGTAAGTTATTTTTATCAAAAATTATGTGATATACGAAATATCACAAATTGCTCTATTAAAACCACATTCAAAAACCTATACAGTCTTAAAATCTTAAAACTAAACCGGCCAATAAATTATTTTCCAATTACCAGCAACCTGTGATGTATTACGATTTAAAATGGCCAAAACATTTATAATGCAACAAAAACCGATATCAGCTGGTGTTAAATCAATGTTGTGCAAAGTAAATAAATAAATCCAATAAAGAACAAGCAAAAATACAAATCTAGAAAATCTAAACCCATTAGACAAGCATTCACCTCAATTCAATTTTTTTATTTTTTTTATTTATTTGTATTTATTTTTAACAACAGAGTGGTAATTCAAACTCAGTAGTTTACATTTATAGAAATAATAACAAAATGACAGAACTAAACTAAAATGTGCATAACAGTAACATAATATAAAAGTCTTATGTTATTACATATTAATCATTTTTGTTGAAGGTTAAAAACATGGTGTATTTTACCTGTTCAGATAATGAGAAATTGTTATTTGTCACACAAAGTTATATTGTAGAATAGAATTTAATTTACTTGTACATATAGTATGTTGATGTAAGACTGACTATAAGGTTAGGTACTCGTGTATTCATGTTGTAGTTCAATTTATATATATGTACATTAGGGTGGATCACTTTTTAAAAACTGAGATTTGCCAAAGCTTGTGATATTGCGTAAAAATCTTAAGTTTAAAATTTTGTGCAAAAAAAAAATATTTGATGGTCCCGCGACCCGCGTTCAAAGGTCAAAATTTTGTAGTTTTTTTTCAGTTTTTGACCTACGAATTAACTAAATTTTTGATGTATGACAAGAAATTAATTTTTATTATTATTTTTGTTTATTTGTTTATTTATTTGTTATTTGTTAATTGTGAATCAAGAATTTTTATATATTGAAACTTAAAGTTAGTTGAATCATGACTTTCTATCTATATAATTGTAATATGAACAAAACATAGACATGTTATATATCATTTTAAAGGTAATTTAATAACCTATAACTTTGTTATACATCAAATTCGTTGAAGAGTTATAAGTCAAAAACTAAAAAAAACTACCAATTTTTGACCTTTGAACGGGTCGCGGGACCATCAAATATAATTATTTTTTTGCACAAAATTTTAATCTTAAGTTTCTTAGACTATAACACAAGTTTTCCAACCGCAGGGCTTTGGCAAATCTTAAATCCAAAAATCTCCATACAAAAATAATCCACCCTAATGTAACATATACACTATACAGAAAAATCTATTGTAGATACCTACAATCCTACATGCCCGCAATAAATTATAAATAAATTGAATTGTGAATTTAAAATTTCATTTACAAACAAAGTGCAATAACACGAGCAACAATAATTGCATAGTAAATTTATTCCTAATCTTGTTCCTTACCATATTTGTAAATTGTAATCCTATAAAATATATCTATAGGAACGAATATATAGAGATAAATAATAGAAAGATGAATCAAAACGAATATTTTACTTTTTTTAATATTTACTTAGTATGAGTTGAAGTTGATTTTTATAATTTCAAAATGTCATTTTACTTTTGTTGTTGTTTTGTTAATGTTTTTATATATCAACAATAATGTACCTGCATATGATCATGACAAATAAATTATATAAATATTAAAATAATCCCAGGCATGTTGAAATTAAATTCTAACAATAATATTGTTCATTGCTATAAATTCCATTAACAATCATTTGAAGGGGTCTTAGTTTATTTCAAATAGCGATTAAAGTCAAAAGAAATCACTTTTCGTTTTTATTCAAAAGAACCATTCTGGGTACTTAAGAAAAAACGAAAAAAAAAAACAGGTCACCAACCAAAATGAATAAAGGAATAATCACAAAGATTTTATATTTCATTCTCACAAGGATTATTATAGTTTATTATATTATTTCTACCTACACTACATAATTATATACATATGTACGAGTACGTTGTACGTGTCAGTGCATTTTATATGATCATATTTCACGCATAATATTTAATTAGTACTAGATAGATACATATAATAGGTTACAGAGAAATTTACATTTTATAAGCTCACAGAAAATAATAAATAGAAATAGGCATTTTCAATAAAATTCTTGTTAGTTTAACAAAAATATTGTTAATTTAATAAAACATTTGTTAAATTAACTAATATTAACAAATTTAACCATTTAATATTTTATTTCTACTCTTCGTTGAAATGACTCTTCGTTTAAATGTTTACAACAAAGTTTTTAGTTTTTGTTAGACAAAAAATTGTTAAAATAACAAAATTACGTTAAATCTAGAAAAATAGCGAATATTAATAAAATATTAACAAAAATCAAGCCAACAAAATAATATTTTTTAAAAAGATGTAAGAATGAAAGAAGCTATTTTTTAGATTTAGTAGTTAGTTTTACAAAATTTCAGTTTTTTTCTTAGTTAAAGTTACGAAAAAATGTTATTATTGTGAACTTTTAATTTAATTTTTTCTTTAATTCATATTAAATTGACTTAATATATTTTGTGATCCGTGGTTTACATTACGAAAGTTGGCAAAACAACAAAATGTTTGTAAATTTAACAAAAAAATTGTTGTTTTTAATTTTACTTCAACAGTGCTCTAACAAATTTTTTGGATCGATATATTAATATCACTAAACCCTTTAAAAAACCACCCATTCGCCCTTAATTATGGAATATCTATCTAGCAAATGTCCAATTATTTTATGTATCTAATCTATACAACAAAAAATTCAAAATTTAAGCCGATTTGACGTTTACATTTCGAATTAATAAATTTTATTGTCATCAAATCAAAAATAATTTAATTTAGCCAAATATATACGATAAAAATCATCCCTTTTTTTTGGGGAACATTTTTGTTATTTTGTTTTATTGTCGACACCACTTTAAAATGTTTACGGTTGAATAAATGAGTTTAAAATCTGTCACTTAGTGCCGATGTGTTGCACGGAAAATGTTAAGGGGGTAATTTTAGTTTGTTAGAGTGATTTTTTTTTTTGTTGCCTTCTTATATATTGTTGCAAAGAAAGGGGTGGAAAGATTTTAAGCAAATTAAAATTATTATTTTTTTTTCTAAATGGGTTTTTGGTCCTTCTGTTGCGATAAATATTATACCAATTGGCAAACCATAAATTAATCTTTATTGTCGAATTGTTTTCGATTGAATGCACAAAAAATTCATTCAAATTGACTGTGAATTCGTGTTTAAACAGTTTGATTGTGATTTTATTTTGGATTCAGTTTAGTGGCTGGTAGCACGTATTTAATGGATCTGCAAATAGAAATCATTAAGGATTTGCAGTTCTTAACATTGTAATATAAACACCTAAATTAGCCTATGTAGAGTATTATAAGAAGTATAACATTTGTAAGGTTTTTTATGACACATTTTAATAAATTCTTAACAATATTTTTTTTTCTACATAAATTCTGGCATCACAGATTGGAAATTGAGTATCAAGCATGATTGAGATTTTCCAAACCTAGGTACCTAAAATTTTGTGACTTTTCCTAATTTTTGAAAAATTTTGATAATCTGGTTTGGCAAAAAAAAAAAAAAAAAATTGTGTGTGCGAGCCGTAGTTGTTTATGTTTTTTTTATATCTAATATTTCTTCCATTTAATAAAATGTTTGTACATTTCGCCCAGTCTTCCTTATTATTTCCATTTATTTTACTCTTATTATTTTGATTAGTGTATACTCCCTAATTGTTCGTTAATTACTCCTACACGCAATCCTTTATTTCGATGAAAAAACATTAATTTTTCCACAAACCAAAAAATTTAGTCTTTTTAAATTTAAGGATTTAAATGTTTTGGTTCAAACGCTTTCTAGAACGAACCCTTTATACATAGGGATTTGCTAACATATTATTTATTAGAAATTTTTCGATCATTGTCTAACATCAGGAATTCGATTGTTCGAACATTATAAATGAAACTGCTATGATGGATCATTCAAAATCTTCCCTAAACTGAGGGGAAAAAAAATCTCCAATCTATTATTTCTCATCTTAATTTAATCTTAATTTAATTAATGAAATGTATTTTATGATTCTGATACTAAACAGATGTTAAAATACCGATAACTAAAATAATAACATTTTACCATATCGATTAAAATGATAAATTCACCCACCAAAAAAAAAGGTCACATTTAGAAAACAAATTAAATTAATTATTCATATCAGCCCGTATATTGATATAGATCTGATTAACATTATGAAAACGCAGTTCGTCCTCTATTTATAATATCGAGCGTTGAATGTACAATTTTTCTAAAATCTATCAAAGCGTATCAAATGTTCAAAGTGTCATACGAATATCATTTTCAATTAAAAAAAGTGGGCATCGCGTTTGATACAAAATACCCTTGCATCCCTAATATGTGTGACAAATTAAATGTAATTTTTTTTTTCTTCTGTTACATAATTAATGGTGTCATTTGTTGTATAAATTAAAAATGTATTATGATTGTAACAGTGATAAATTTGTGGTAATTTAAATAACAAAATTGTTAATGGTCGTATGGTAATATTCGTAAATTGTTTTTTTTTGAAATTATGAATAATTCCTACATAGTTGGGTAAAAATTTACTTTGTAATTTATTCATAGGTACAAATTCAATTTCTATTTATTTAAGATTTTTATAATCTTGAAGAAAATTATCTAAAACTTGAGCTTAAATGTATAATTACCGAAAAATTCCATAATAAACGGAATCTAAAAAAATTCTTAAAAAAATAAAAATTTTCATTGTTTACTACTAAATATCGATACTTGTTAATTAGCCGGCGGGGTTCCTTATATTTTTATTGTTATTATTAGTGCTTGGACAAGAATCTATAAATAGTAGATGCCATCAAGGTGCTACCTATTATCCACAATTTTGTTTTGTTTTTTTGTGATAAAATTGGAGAAACCTCATTGACTAATTAACAAGTATGTACAATTGTACAACAACAAATTATTAAATACAGTACGTATTCGGTAATTGCAACACCCTGTAATTGCAAAACTCTGTAATTGCAATGATCTGTAATTGCAACACTTTAAATAGTTACAGTATATACTCTATAATTGCAACAAAAATGTTTCGATAATTGCACCTTTAGAAATAACTTACGCTAATGTTTGTTAAAGTAGTCGAATTGTAGATGTTTATGCATTTTTAAAAATATTCTTAGAAATTGATATCCAATGTTTAAAAATGAATTATCAAATATAAGTTCTTTAACTGAATTTCTACTATAATTTAATGTATTTTATATTATGAACTTAATATTACAAATTAAAATAAATATTTCTTGCTTCCGTACTGACTATAAAATATATTTACTTGGAAATTTAAAATTTTTTTCCCGTTTTTTTGTGTTGTCTCCACGAATTTTTTACAATTTTGTGTTTATACTATATTCAAATATGTTCGTACTTATTATGTTTTATATTCAAACATGTAGACACCTATTATGTTTTATTAGATTTTCTGCGTAAAAAAAACGTATTTGGTAATTGCACAAATGCACATATCTCGTTAATTACAATTAGCCTTGTTTTTTATTGGTGCAATTACCGAATACAAACTGTACTTACAAACATATATTAAACAATTAAGAAAATATAAAAAAACAAAAAAATTACCGTACACCCTGTATTTTTATTTCTGTTGGTTGTTTTAATCTATTTTTTTTTTGACCTCATAAATTTTAATCTACATTTTTCCATAAAAATTACATTTCTTTGTTATACGAAAATCACCCTGATTTTGGATATTGAAAAAAAGAGGAAAAAAATGCTTTTTTTTGGTAGAAAAACTAAAATGGACAATGGTTATGATTAGTGGCGCATAATTTTCATCCAATTTAAATGACCAAATTTATATCGTAATGATGGTACACACAACAACAACAATAACACCAACAAAAAGACTATTCTAGATATTAATTAATTACTCGATTGATTTATGTTTTTTGTACACACGACTTTTTTATTTTTTTTTTTAAATGAATACTGTTTGTGATTCCGGTATATTTATCCTAATTAAGACTATTGTCAGAGATTAAAAAAAAAATGTATAATAAATAAGGGTAAATCAAATTTATGCGCGCTGCTCTGTTTTTTTTTTGTAAGAAATGAATTATTTGTTACTTCACTAATGCCCTTATGTTTAAAATTAGTATTTTCTGATCTAAATTATTAAATTGATAATCGACAAATTTCAGAAATCTTCCTATAAATCTTAAAAAAAAACAAAATAATAATACAAAATTAAATTAATGTGAAATGTGCATAATACACTAAGCTTGACAAAGCTTCTACAATACATACAATAAATAAATACCTCTGACTTTCCCATTAATATTATGTGTCTGTTCATGCATAAAATCGAATTTTAAAAAACCATTATTCCATTTATTCTGGCGAAAATTCGGTTTTCTTAATTTTTTTCTTTCTTCTTCTTACTTTTATTAAACATCTGGGAAATCACATGAAGAAAAAAGAACTGTACAAAAAAAAAACGACATGTATTTTATGTTATAATGTACATAATGTATGTATATAGAATATATGTACATTTAATATTTTAATAATTGGAATTTTTTGAACTCTCAATTCAAATGGGTTGGGTATTTTTTGTCGTTACGTAAAATTCTCTCTAATACATTATTTACGATAATCATGGGCACCTGTAGACATTTTTTTTCAAGAGGTTTCAATAAAATTGTACGTGTATGACGTTAGATTATAAGCGGGGTTGTGAGTCAAAGCTTACAGAAAAAAAAATTATTTTTAATAAGAATCGCATTTTGCACTCCTTTAATATGTTTTCTGTCCCTTTTCATCAATATTTTCATCCACCATTATTTTCTTTCTTAGAGCGGTCGATACAGAACTGTCATAATCAGAGCTGACATAAATTTTAAAATAGTCTTCTAATTATTTGGTCAATAAAAAATAAAAAAAAAAAATCCTGTAGAAAAATCTTGAGAAAATCAACAAAAATGTTTTTTTCTTTATTTTGTCGTAAAAGTTTTTCCGGTGTGTACTCACTAGATAAAATGACAATAGTTTTACGATTTAATTGCAAATTATGATTCGTTTAGGGATTCATTATATGTGGCGCCCGAGAAAAGTGCGCCATTTTTGACATGGAAGAACGGGACCTGTCCAAGATTATTCTGAACGTGAAGGCGGTCGATCATCTCAAGAAATGTTGTTCTATACGAAGATGTAGTTTCTCGTCTATTGTCCAACGCTAATTTATATAGGGGGAGCGCTTAGCTATCTTACGGATCAAAATGAAGAGTTCTTTTCTACATTTAATCACTGAACTGGTGTATATTGTGTGTAATTTGTTCCCAATATATTCAGAGTCCCTCTTTAAAAATTCCATCCCAAAAATTCTATCATCATAAAGTGGTTTTAATTTTTTTTTTTTTATAATCTTTCACACCATTCTTATTTACACTGTTACTACTACAAATTGTTTTCATTACAATACAATTCAATTCATTGAAGTTTTTCAAATATATTTTTGATTTTAATTATTAGTTATGGGAATGTCAACAATTTCTTTGTATATCTACCTACTTGCATAAACAAAACGATTTGCGTGTTGAAAATTTTAAAGTCTTAAGATTTATGATTTATATTCTTCACATGAGTAATTAATTCACGTGGGATAGTTTAAAAAAAAACAAATATAATTATAGGATTGTTTTTGATATACCGTTGTTAAAGTTGACAGGCAAATTTTATTGCAAAGATTTGTTGATTGGTAGTTAGTTGCCCAAATACACAATAGAAAGATTGGTTGACAGTTTTAGGTGCACAAAAATTTGTAACAATACAAAAGATGGATAATTAACCGACTGCAATTCAATTCCATTAGACCGTAACAATATGAAATTTATTTCCCAGCTATATTTTTGTCAATAAATTAAATTTTATGAGGTGAAAAATTTATTGTTTACCGTAAGACGATCATTTGATATTTTGTTGTTGTTGTTGATAATTGAATTTCTTATAGAGAAAACATACAAATTTGAAAAGAAAAAAAAAAATTAAAAATATTGAATGATACGCCCCTGTTTACCGTTGTTGTTATTGTTTTCTTTGATATTAACCATTTCGTCTTTATGAGCTTAAAATTATTATAATTCCCTATATGGGATGACAAGCGAACAATCCTCAAAGAGGATTTTCGGTTGATTAATTTTTCAAGAGACATTTTTTATTCCGCGATGTTTTAAAAATATTATTTTTCCCGATTTTCCGCCAATGTTGTTGTTAATATGCACACAGTCATTTGGGAAAATTCGTTTGTGAGTGTATACTGGAACAAAGTAAATCAAAGAATTTCCGTTTTTGTTTTTTTTTTTTTTTTTGCATTTTATATATTTATTTTATTGTGATGAATGGGATATAAGGATCTCATTGAATGGGGTACATCTCTTTGATGAAAATTGAAAAAAACAAACGTAAATGAACATTAAAATGTCGGCAGCCTTTAGTAACTATATGTATATGAGAGAGAGAGGACTCTGGTATAATGCATATCACCGTATATATATGTATGTACGCCCATATTCATAAAAAAAAAATAATATGACGGTTCAGTTCTTTATAATGTACTACCTCAGCATGTTGTTTAAAACTGTTGTAAAGGATGAATGCAAATTATCCGGAAAAACCAAAATAATAGAAATTCTTACCTTTGAGCAGAAAAATATGATAAATCTGATATTTTTTTTTTCTTTCTTTCTTTCTTCAGAAAAACAAAAAACAGAAAATACTTTTACTTAGTCGTCATAACAAAATCGGTGAACTGCACGGCAAAGGACGGAAAGATTCATTTAATTTATTGCATCATTTGTGCTCAGCAAGAACTCCTTGGTTTAGTTAAAAGCTTTGGTGAGTTATTATTCGACATTAAGTAACTTACTGTATATAATATTCTGTAGGTTTGTAGTTATTCTTTTTGTAAAGTTTTCAATTAGATTAATGTAATTTATATTGAGATAAATTAAAGGAGATACTGATGATAGATGAGTTGTAGTCTCATCTCAAGCTAGTGAAATTAAGGATTTTAATTGTTTGTATTTTTTAAAGTTTTAAATTTTTCCCGCTATGTTTTAATTAAATTTTTTTTTGAACTTGTGACTTTTTGGAAAAATAAAATTAATCCAGTGGTGTAAATTTAGTAAATATTCCAATATTATAAAGAAAAAACAATTTTAAAAATATTTCAAAAACTCTATTTTTGTTTTAGCCAAAAGTAGTGTTGTGGTGGTTGTCTTAAGGAGTGCGAGTTTATTGAGGGCACTATAGTTAATCCCATTAGATTTTGTCCTTGTCGTTAGTGTAAAAAGTGTACTTTTGAGCTTTACTATTTTTAAAAGGTGTAAAAGGTGTTGAAAACTAAAAAAAATAGGGGAGAAATAGGTTTTTAAAAAAAAAATTAAAAGTCGAGCATGGCGAACAATGGCGTTAATTTAGAAAATACAGCAAGCACAATATTTCTATAAATGAGGATTGAATTAATAAATGAAGGTTAATCCCAAAACAAGGTCCATTTCAACAACAAACAACTATGTTTTGTTCAAAAAAATATTGTTCAGTGAACTAACAAATTGTTACAAACATTACAAATTGGTATCGAACAATCTACAAACATTGTACCAAATCTAACAAGAACAAAAACCACTAAAACATAACTGCAATTCATTGTCACACTATTTTTTGTTTCGATATTATTATTTTGGAGTGAGCATTATTCAAATTCAATTGCGACAAACTTCTGACGACTGACGTTTATGTTTAATGTTTACCAGGACATCAAAAAATTGATTCATCCGTGCATTCAAACAGAAGTTTACTTGCCT
This sequence comes from Platyura marginata, assembly GCA_026745375.1. Taxonomy (NCBI): domain Eukaryota; kingdom Metazoa; phylum Arthropoda; class Insecta; order Diptera; family Keroplatidae; genus Platyura; species Platyura marginata. Next base: position 43,252 of record JANSTT010018568.1, read on the forward strand.
TAAACAATACAATTTAAATATGGGATATATACTAAAACATCGTATTGTGCACGTGTCAGAATGGCAAACACGTGTTGGATGTATAGAAATTGACAGAAACAAAAACCTTTTATTTCTTATATCTATGGAATGGTGAATGTTTGTAGATGCGTGAGAATGCACCCTAATCGTTATATGAAATTGTGGGCACAACCAATAATACATATACATACATACAATAGGCAAGAATACTCTAAATGAATTCTAGGTCCCTGGATTGCGTTTATATTATTGTGCCCTATCGAAAAACCCTTTTTTTTCGTAATTTTAAAGTCTAAAATGGAGGTTGAACTGGGTTGCAAAAATGTTGGTATATGGAGTAGTAATTCTACATGGATGTGTATCGCTTATATTTAGGGAGGGTCTAGTGGTTGATTTTCGCGCCCTTAGGGTTTTTATTGTAGCCACTGTGCATGTGTAAATACCCGTATTAAGAGCAAATTTTGATTTATTTATTTAAATATTAGTTTTTGATTACGAATGAACGACGACAAATTATTATCGTTGAATCAATGAGGCGTTTATATGGTGTGTGTGATGTTAGTTTATGAAGTTGGGGATCATCAATCGGTTTTTTTTTCTTCAAATTAGTGTCGTAATTAGTTTTGATGTGGTTTTATTAGAACTCTCAGAAAAATGTTTCGAAAAATTCTTATTATAGTTTTTTGTCTGATTTTAGAAGGGGTGTACCGAACGGCTCTATTCTGGAATCTGTACTTTTTTGAAATTCATTAACGACATACCTGACTGTTAAATCTTTTCAAACTTTTTGCTGACCACTTGACGCTACTGCTCGCCTGCTTTTCTTTTTCTTTTTCCTCACTAATACTTTTCATAATGTGCCTAATTATTTTCAAATTGAAATTTTTCTTTGCAATCGAAGTTTTAACTAAAGTTTAGTGGCATTTTCTTATGTTCAAATTAAACAAAACAGGGTATTTAAAATTTAAATAAAAAAACATGCACCCCCTATATTCATTCAATAACAATATTTTGGTTGGGCAGTACTTGATTTATTATATTAATTCCTATTTTAAACTGGAATTAGCAATTCTAAAGTGATACCCTTCGAAAAAAAAAACAGTAAAAAAAATGTAGCCAGGTTGGACCAAGTTACCAGTAATTTTTCACACGATGTAATTTTTTGGGCTTAGACTTTTAAATCGTACGTTGAGTACATTATGCGAGACATTATGTTATGCGGGTAGTGGTCACGTGACTACATGTAGTTTAACTTTTACTATAAAGGGTAAAGAAACAATGCACGATATCAGATTGCTGTTTTTTTTTTAAACAAATAAATAGGATATACATACATGTTGTAAATTAAACGAAAGAGTTAAAAGTGTAATCAAAGCAGCGGGAATTTTAAATTCAAAATATTTTTGCCACTCACATTTCAACCGGGTAATCAAAATTCAGATTAGTTTTAATGATGAGTGAATGATTTTAATGGATTTCATTTATTGTTGTGAATGTGATACGTGCGTTTGTGTTATATATATATTTGAAAATTATACAAAGTTAGTTTTTACTCTGCTTAATTATTTAAATTTAAATCCCTATAGACATAGGGATAAGGATTTTTATATATAATTAAGCACAATATATGAAACATGAGATTTAGAATAGCTTAAAAGTTTGTGTGACGGTACAGAGTAAAATAATTCGTTCTTAATATACGAAGATATACAAATGTTCGGTATTTTTCCAACGGGAAGTGCCTTTCATCAGAATGTATTCAACAAAAAATACTGATGACTATGCACAACCAAAAACCATAAAATAACATGTCGTATAATATTTTTAGAAATAAAAATGTTTCTCGCATACTAAAATATAGTCGAAATTTAATAGATTCGACATATATTTTTTAATATTTTGTTTCTTTTTTTAATATAAAAGCTAGATGTATTCGAGAAGCCAAAAAAATACTTTTAAAAATTCTTAAATGAAATTACTGGTAAAAATATATCCTTTTCTAAAAAATACTAGCTCTTGTAAAAAATACATAAATTGATGACTAATGCATAACACAATATCAATTTATATCAATCAACAGTCAATTGAAGTTTAATTTTAACAAATCAATTGGCCCCTCAAGATTGCACACGCCAGTATTTTGACATTGAGAGCAATTCACCTGGGCCCTGGCTACAGGCAAAATGCATTGTTATTATGTGTATTAGTTTAATGTTGTACCATATTAGTAGTACGAAAGCAATTACAGAGTTACCAAACAAATTAGGGGTTAATAAAAAAAAAAAAGAGAAAAAGAAAAAAAAAATGTTAAACACAAAATATTTACCATATGCTCGATATTTGAATAATATATTTGAGATAATTACATAGTGCAAAGAGTGACATATGCCACGATTGAGATGTAATTGAACCTTAAAACCAAACACTAATTACTTTGACAATAAACTCTTCCATTTGAAATTGTTTGTCATGTACGGCAGATGATTGCTATTGACCTTTTTTTAATTTATTCTAATTTGATTCTATTTAGATTACATATGTATATATATATATATGTATATAATATATATATATGTATATAATATGGATAAAATGTAATATTATGGAAACCGCCACTTTTCATAGAATTGATGCGATATGGTGGCACGCGATTCATGATGAGCTACAAAAAGTAATAAAATTTCATTATTATGAAATTATTCATTACAATTATTTTATTTTCTACATATCCATACACGAAAGAATGATATATGTATATATGTGTTGTATATAATGTATGAATGTATATCTACTATGTAATTATAAGGTACTTGACACAATATTATTTCATAAAAGAATATTTCTGCATTTTATAATTACAATTATAAGACATTAAGACCTGTGATTTATAAGAATTTAGTTTAATAAAATAATTAATAAATTAATTAAACTGATCTGACTGAATTTATATGGCAATCTAAATACAATAATTATTTTTAAGATTCAAAACTATCTTATTTACATATCCCTTAGATTTTCGATGAAAGTTCCTTAAAAATCATCTCTCCTAAACTACTGGAGCATTGTTTGGAGAACAATTTTTTCGCAATTATTTGCTTCGAATATTTATTAGAAAAAAATATTTGGTCTACCATTTATCGATATTGTGAGACATTTCCATAGAAAACTGTGTAATTCCAAAAACACCACATAATAAAAGATTTTTTAAAAATTGGAAAATTGGAATATAGTCTCGAGACTAGATGTTATGTCTAACTTGTCGTTAAGTATTTATTTAAAATGGTTTAAGATGAAATTTAACTTTTAGATCGGAATTTAAGCCGTTTTCATAGTAAATGTGTAAAATTCTATACAAATCACTTGAAATCTTTACAAATCAAAAACGTTAAGAGAAAAAAAAATTTTTGTACAGATTTTCTCAATTTTCCCTTTCACGTCCTTCAGATTTTCATTAAAAATTTCTTAAAAAAAGAAAATAAATATTTGGCCGACCGGTTATCTACAGAATGGGAATAAATGTCAGTTAATCGTCATGTTTTTTAAAAAAAATCGGGCGATCGGAGTGTTTAGTCACGAGAATACGCGGAACTTAAAGCTGTACGTACATGAATGAAAATCAATCCCCTAATAAAATCAACAAACTATTCAACCAATAATATTCGATAATTATGGGTTTTCAATTCGATTCGATAGTCTGTAAAAATTGTCCTTTTATTTAATGGTTCGATTAAGGGTTGTAATTTTGAAAAAAAATAAAAAAAAATTAAATTTATTGCATTGAAAATCTCTCAAACGTCATCAATAAAATTAATCAAAAAGAAATGATATATGGAAACAAATCAAATTTGTACCCTACACTAAAAAAAAAAAAAGAAAAAAGGGTTGAAAAGCAAAGAGATTATAAAATTTGGCTGAAAATATCAAAATACTAAACAATAAAAAAAAAAAAAAACGCAACTATTCTCTCATTCTCTTCATTATATATTTAGAGGGCCACATTTTACACATAATTCGCGAAAAGGTATTACGATAAGCACGTAATTAATGAACTATGAATGCTGATGAATAAAGACAAACAATAGAATCGAAACAAAATAATCCAGATTAATGCTTGTCCCAAAGTTAATTAAACCAGGGTTTTGGTTTATCCTTTCCAATGGTACAGTACCATAGGCCACTATAAACGATACACACACTCTCTCTCTCTCTATATATATATATAGGTAAATGCGACTGGGCATTTTGGATATGCAAATGACATCATCAGTTATCGTTCCGACATTATCTTTATTCATTTTGTCAATGTCCAACAATTGTATTACCAATTTACATACACACACACGTACACATGGTTGGTTATATGACTATAAATGGTAAATTGGAAATGGGCTATAATAACCAGAGTGTAAACATTCCCGGACGACGATGTGGTGACAAGAATGTCACTTGTTGTTTTTTTTTCTTCCCCAGCTATATATAGGTGGAAAGATTTATGTATTCTATAATGACCGGTAATTAATATAACTATACTGGGACGTCCTTCTATGTATCCAAACCATATATCGGTAGTGACAATGTATGGTTCGGAACTATGTGTACAGATGATGGGAACTATAAGATTTCGTAATAAATGACAGGATGTATTGTGGATGTAGAGTTTGGGCATATAGATAACGTCACATATATACGGCAGAGCCCCTCTCTATACATACAGTAGGTAATCTTTGCATGAACATTACTAATCCTCGTATAAATGGCTTTTCCGTGAATTTATTCCAAGCACATGAATTTCTGAATTTGAAATGAAGTAGAGTAGTACGGTGTACTTGTATGTATATAGATTGGTATATGTGTACGTACATCTACAGTTAGCTAGCTAGATATTATTTTGGAATAATATATCGAGGATTGTAAATGTACAATTTACTGGATGCACGATATCATTGCTTCAGGGATACTTTACGAGATATATGTCGCCGAATCAGGTGCCTTAATGTATTCCAAATACCTTTTAGTAATAGTTTATATACATAGAAATGGTGTTAAGTCAGATATGGGTAGGACATGTACATATATACATACATACATATATCATATGCATAGAAAGGATAAAATTGGCTACATTTATAATTTAACAGAAGAAAAAAAAGACATTGGCTGGACAATAGATATATTAGAAGGAATTTTGCACAAATAGAACTAAATATAAATAACAATAAAAAGTATAAAATCCGTTATTTCCAGTTTAAGAATATTCAACCCTTTTTCGACAATTTTGTTCATCTAGTTTAACCCCTCATTGTTCAAATAAATTTCATTGTGTAAATAGTGTAATGACTGTCCGAAACAATTTCATTTTATTGTGTCGCTTTTCTTTCTGTCTGCTTGACCAGAGAGATCCTGATTAAATACAAATCCCAATTTATCGCCACTAATGCAAACATAATCTGTATTTAGAATGTTAAGAAATTTGACATGTTTGATCAAATAGTCATACGCACAAACATTGTGTAGCTAGATAGAAAACTCACCCCTTTATTAACATATATTAATTTTTTTTTTTTGGCAAATTGACCGTTGTCCATTTGCCAATATAAATATCGTGAGAATGTATATATTAATAAAACAAGACAATCAACAAGATATTTGGGACTCTTAAGTAAGACCAGTTCGTCAAATAATTCTGTTTGCATTAAATATGCAATTTGAAAAGAATAGTTCCTGTGCTATTTGATCGTGACCAGGCTAAGGGAATTTTTTTTTGACAAATAGGTGCATAACCAAATTTAAATTTTACTTAGCGGATTGTTCTTTTTTGGTCATATTGAAAAATTCAACTTATTGGTCCTTCGAGCCGGCTGATATATGAACTAAGATCTGGAATTTCGATGAAAGACTTTCTATTAAAAAATAATTTAGCTGACAGCCATTTGCATGAATTGTTCACTAGCCATTTTGATGTTCCAATTAAATTTCATGAACAATCAGTGTGACATAAAAAAAATATCGCCTCCTAAAATTGGCAACTGTTCTAATTATTGTATTTAAAATTTTGCATGCCAATGTCCATCCTTTTAACAATAGCGCATATGCAACAATATTGAACAAAACCGTACAGCACATGCGCATAAGGATAACAACGCTTCTAGAATCATTAAATTAATTAGCTACAAAAGCATTGCATGCCAATTACCTTATATAAAATGCATGTGGTCGTTATGAAAAGGCAACCTCACAGCGCAGAATTACATTAATAAAGCACATGAGGCATCTTCAACTGCATTCCGGGTAATTTTTATTTTTCTATTCCGTTCCGTACACAACAAAAATAAATTAAAGCAGAAATAACCTATTGTTCTTGTAATTGCATTCTCATCGTAACTATGCTAATTAAAAAACCATTTTAGTGCACACACACACACATGTCACTTATCTTCATTAATCTCTCGTCATGGTCAATTTCCGTTGCAATTTTTCCCGATATGATTTTTTTTCCGTCCAACTCGCTCTCGCGCTTATTTTTATCGTAGCCATTTATATTATGTTGAGTGAATCATGTTTGCAGAAAATAATTGCGTGTAATTACAATAGAGCACCCTACTTAGTGGGCATTATGGGATATTCAGAATATTATAAAATATGGAAAAAAAAAATTGTTTTATTGTCAGGGTCAGTACACTTGTGACTTAGCACTAAAATATGTAAGAAATGTTTGAATAATTTATGAAGAAACCGTCAATTTGTAATATTATTGTTGTAATATTTTTAATAAGCGAGGCTATATGAGTAACAGAATCTATCTGAAGCGGAAAATCTTTGGATTTGTGTAACGGATTCATGTAGCCGTTTGCATAAAATTATGACGGATTCGAAAGTGACTGTGAAAATTTTTAATTGATGAGATAAAGAATTTAATTTATGATATAGGTTAGGATAGATTAGGGGGGGAGGGCTGTAGGGCTATTGACCTGAAAGAGACCTAAAAGATCTATTGTAGGTGCCCCTGCTAATTTATGATATGTGTGGGATGAAAATCAAAATCAACAGAGAAAGTGGAATAATAATAGGGAGGGACCTGTTTCCATGTTTGATTCTGATGCTGGGAGAAAAAGGTCCAATTGTTTATCGACACCCTATTTTGATTTTTTGGAGATCCAGAAATTTACATTTTATTTTACTGAGATTTAGTATAATTTCACAGATTACTTAGTAGTCAGAAGCAGCAAGTGACAATATTTTTTTGTTCCACAAATTATTTTTAAGAAAAAACCAAAACAAGCTTGAAGCTTAATTCGTATATAGCAATGAGATTTATATCGTAAGACTATTTTCAAAAAATAGGTCATTTGGATGGAAGAAATTGAAAAAAAAACATTTGGGGATTCGACGAACATTTAGACCGTTTTTTGAAATTTTTATAGATATGATTATGAAACTTCGTATTTTTATATTATTTTAAATTTCTAGCATTTTTTGCTAAATAAAATTTTTGGAGAAAGTTAACCCTTTAAGCTAAATTTATTTTGAACATGAAAGGGTTAACGAAAAAAAAATGAAGATTTAGGAAAGAAGATCCAGGAAAATTTTCTTTATGTTTTTTTTAGCCTTAAAATCCATAATTCTCACGAACTGCCATCTGAAGACCGAAGACTCAATAAAGAAGCTTTATATAGTCATTTTTTTTTTCCTTTCTCTAATATCCTACCTTAGCTTTTCTTTATCATGTATATTCCAGAAAAACAATACATAGCAGCATATTTATTCTAAATTCTAATAAATTTTTGGGCAAAGGAACAAACAAACGTACACAAATAGCATTACAGTTTCCTTAGTACCTACCATAAAACTTGAAAGTTTCCGAATGTCAAGTGATTTGTAGTTGACATTTATCGAATTTAGTTTCATCGAAGAACATTAAATAAAATATATATGTACATATATGTGTATATGCGAAACGCCCTTGTAATTTAGAGTATACTCTGTTACAAATGACAATCGATGGAGAAAAAAAAAATCGGCTATTGTAGATAATCTAACATAAATTTATAAATAGGAAATATTTTCTTTTCATGGATTTTTGTTTCAAAAAAATCATCTCTAAAATTCCATTTGTATGTTTAATAAATTTTTTTTGGGATATCACACACAATGAACTATCACCATAGAGCTAACACAATTTTTAACCATCATTTGCCATGTCATAACACATTACGTTCAATAATTACTGGATGAATGATTTGCGACAATAGAGATAGGGTTGAAAATATTAACTCTCATTCAGACTAAATTTTTAAATTGATTATCCCATGATGAGACAACTTTTTTCTTTTTTTTTTTTCTTTTTACAAAAAAATGTTGTAAAAATTTCTTAACTCATGTTCTCATCTGTTTAGATGAATTTTTTTTTTCAATTTTTTTTGTGTAAAACATTTTAGGGCGTTGTGTTCTGTCAGATTTTTTTTTTTTTTAAATAATTTATTTATTTAACGATTTACTCATATATCGCTCGTATCATTGGATCGTATATCTAATGAAATTTATCGACCAATAAAAATTTTACAGAAAATATTTATATCCTTAAGTCAATACTAATTCTCAGATATTATTTTTCTTTTATGACACATTCACCCCTTGTGTATAATAATAATACGAGCATAATAACGTAATATATATAAAATGCTTCTCCATTAACCAAATTACGTCACATCATTTTTCAAAATATAAAAATTGCATTGAACATTGAACACTAATGTACCCGTATTATCTATCGGAAAAATCATTTATCTAAAATGCCAAAAAATTTCTATTTTAAATATGGATTTTTAGAGGAAAGGGTGAAATTTTGAATTTGCAATTGTTGTTGACACAAGATTTATTTTGGTTAAATTGACATTGGATTTATGGGATAACGTTGACGGAACTTTGAAATGTGTAATTTATTTTAATTATATTGAGTATATACGCACAAGTGCGTGTGTTTGTACATATGTATATATATGGTATAGGACCGGAAATGTTACGAGTTATTTTTATTTTAAAATTTGTAGAAAAAAAGATGTTAAAAATTACTCCTAATGGATGTTTTGGGGAAATTTATTTTAATTAAAATTATATATGTAATTGTCAATCAATCAGCTGCCATTTCAGTTTTTATTAATTAATTGTTAAGTTTTCATAAAAAAAATTATTTTTTTTGTATTCTATTTTATAAAATAAATTAAAAATTTTGGTTTTTTGTTTTCTGTTCCTGAATAAGAGAAAAATTGATAGAGCCTAAGAGAGAAGTAAAAAAAGTAAAAATAACTTTGACACCTTCTCGTTAAATTATCTATAATCCACATCCAGCGGACAAAATACTTGACAAACCATAGGCGTCCGCACGTGCCCCCCCCCCCAACATGTTTCTCTGTTTGAATAAAAACCATTTTTAATTAAAACAAAAAACAAAGTATTCTGATCTAATATTTGGAGCCAGAAAAGTAGCGACAATATAAGTTCTTTTTATTTTCCGATAATCAAAATTTAGACAAATAAAATTCAGACAATCCAAAATTCAAAATTCTGACATTTCAAAAGTCATATAATATGTAGATTAAAATTCAGATAAATTAAGATACAGATATTTTAAAATTCTTAAATATGCATCAATAATGAATTGAATAAATGAATTTCGTAATTATTTTGCATAAATTATCAAAGAAATGCTCAGTTACTTAGTCCTTCTGTTAAAGAAAATTGAAAAAGCAAGAATTTGCAATATCTGAATTTTGAATTATCTGAATTTTGAATCATTTGATTTTTGGATTATAATAACAATTGGATTATAATACGTGAAAATCCACACACATCGACTATTTTATTTCAACTAATGAATACTAATGTCATCGGACATCGGATTCTGTTATAAAGCAAAACGATCAGTTTATACTCTCTTTGGTTTAAAAGTTCTACTTTAAAATAGAATTTGTATGCATAACATTTCTCAATATACTTTATCAGAGTCAAATTTCTTAATTTCTTTGAATGTACTTTTCGCTATAGTTCTGCCTATATTTTTACCTATCCTTTTGATAATCATTTATAGCTATACTTTTAACTCTTATTTTGTACTGTTGGCTATCCTTTTGGTAATCGTTTAGGATAATTTTTTGGCTATCCATTTGACTGGTAAAATGTATGCAGATATATACTACATAGGAAAGTCATAAACCAAACTTTTTTTTAAGGGGCTCAACTTTAGGGGATCCATCCTGCCATACATATTGTCTACGACAGACTAATACGACAGACCCACTATACATGAATTTTAAAAACAATCAATACGTGTAAATGAATTTCCAATTACATTTTTCAATGGACGAATTATTTTGTATGAAATTTTACGCCCGGACTTAATGCTCCATTTGAACTATAATATTCTAATTTTTTTTTTATTAAACACACATGAAGATTTTATGATTTTTTTGCAAATATTGAACAATAAAAAATATTAATACCACCAAATAGTAAATTTGATGCGGGCAACAACTAAGTATACAATATAAGTACTTAACCATTATTTCAAATAAATATAAAATATAAAAAACTTGAAGTAAATATTTTGATTACCTCGCTCTCAAAAAGGTCGTTTAAAATTTTTTTATTTTTTTTTATTACTTTTCAGTTTTATTATTGTCAAACAAACCCTTCAAATTAATGTTCAACCCTTTTTTCGCTAAAGAACATAAAATATTTTTACTTCACGACGAGATAACAATATAAAGTTAAAAAATAATTATTGCACTTTCATCGGTTTTATATATTCAAAATGGAATGAGATTATATTTTTCACATAAGTGCTCTCGTTGTTGGTGTTTTTTTGTTTTTTTTTTTTTTTGGTCACTGAACAAAAAATGAATTAAAAAGTGTACATAAACGTGAATAAAAATGGCTTATGCAGATTTGAGACGAATCATTTTTATGATGGGTTATTAAACTTAAGCGAGTATAAATGACGTTTAAACGAATAGCTTGCAGCTACAATAAAACATAAAATTTATGTCATTTTTATATAGAAAATGATATTATAGAAGATTCAATTAGTTGTCATATCTCTGTGAATTTTAAATGAAATTATTATTGTCATTGGCTTAAGCATACCTACATGTAACGAAAAAAAAAAAAATACAAAAAAAAAAAAAACCGTAGTGTTTTCAATTCAATAATGCACATCTGGATGCACGTTTGAAAATTAACTGCAATGAAATCGTGCAAAAAATATTTGATATAATAAAATACGACAAAATAACGGTCACAAATTTTATGGATCATTAAAATTTGAAAAAAATAAAAACCAAAATAAATAAAATTTAATCGTAAAAGATATTTAAAAGATTTATTGTATTTTTATATAAGCCAATAGAAAAAAAAATTGTATAAATTTCAACTCTGGACACTCGTCCACAAAAAAAGGATAATAACCCTCTGTCCTCTGTTACTCTTTCAGATGGTATTACTATATGAATATAAATCCAAGTGTTGCGTTTACATTACAATACAATTTAATAATGTAGGTACTAATTTCGATCACCATGACAATTTACCATCATTTATTTTATTTTGAGTTGGTTGTTAATCAATTGGAAATATTTTATTTTGTAATTTACTAGTATTAATCTTGTCTTATATCTTATATGCCAGTGGCGATTCGTGAGAATTATTGATTCCATCATCGTGAAACTATTTAAAAATAAAAAACTTATATATAGGGAGTTTGATGAACATCTTGACTGTGTTTTTGGCGGTTTTGATATAATTTTGAAACTTGTTGAAAGGGTTTCCGAAAACAAAAAAAAATCAACTAAATTAGCATATTTTTAAAAGTTAACCCTTCAAAAACGTCGTTTGTACGTTGAAGGTTTACCGTTTCAGTAGCTTTTTGAACATTATTGCTTAATCCTTTCATGTTCCAAATGTACGGAGCTTAAAGGGTTAACTTTATTTAAAAAAATTATTTAACAAAAAATGTTACATAATTTTTTTAGTTACTATAAAATGGCAAATCAAATTAAAATGTTAAAATTACCTACCTTAATGAATATAAATCTACCAACTGGATAGGATGTGATATTGTTGTGAATTTATGTATCCAACTTACTATATACGAT
>JANSTT010018569.1:0-5000 GCA_026745375.1 Platyura marginata
ACTTTTCCCCACCCTTCCCACACTTTTCCTTACCTTTTTTTCACTTTTCCTATATTATATCTTTTCCTATATCACTTTTTGCCTATATATTTTGTATGGGAGATCCTATAAGGGTTAACGGTGGGTCGAAAACAATGACCACAATTTGTGCGAAACAAAAAAAAATAAAAGTTTTTTGTTTTTGTTGTCTTTTTTGTCGAAATTTTGATTGGTAGTGTGCGGAAAATCCAAAAAAAAAAAAAAAAAAAAAAAAAACTAAACAATAAGAAGCACGTGTTTTTCGAAAAAATTTATATGAAGGGGGGGGGGGCGATAGTCGAAGGAGTGGATCGATTTTGCCCATTTGCAATGCAATACCAAGCAAAACGTGGACATTTCAGAAAAATTTCGATTTTAAATTTTTGAAAAATCATAGTGAAAACAAAGCTTCCACCGATTTTTTTAGTGTGTGGAAGCAAAAAAAAAAAAAATGGACACAAATTTCTTATTAGGTGGCCCAACATGGCAATAAATTTCTTTCGATGATTGCACAAATGCACATCAATTCTGTATTGTACACCCTCAATAAAATTACAAATAATTTTTTTTTTTTATTATTATTATTAAAATATGCACCCCCCCATTACGCCATTACACATATCTGATTATATTCACTGCACTGTAATAGAAAATAATAACAGAAAAATAATTATGGCAAATAAATTGGCAACGAAAAAAAATTACCACAAAAAAAAAAAAAAAAAAAACAGGACCAAGAGGGGTGGTGGTCACGGCCGCCGGGGTGGTGGGCAATTTATATTTGTAGGATTATTAAAAATCGGATCATTAAATTAATGTATCATCATTGGCACTGTGCGTGCACACACACACACACAAACACACACATTAATAGACCCCTCTACGAAAGGAGACTGTAAAGTAAATTACAGGTAATCCTCCGTATAACGCGGAAGAGGTTAGGTTCTACAAAAATGCCGCGTTATACAAGACAAGAAATGCAATTTAATGAAAAAACTTGATACAAGACCTGCGTTATACGAAAACTGCAACCGCATTGTACTTTGTACAAGGGACCGCCGCAATTTGAAAACCGTGTTGTAGCGAAAATGCGTTATACAACGATTACCTATAATCTACTTTTAACATTTGCCTTTAAGCGCGACCTATCCACGACGGAAAAAATAACAACAACAACAAAATTAGTGACATTTTCAATAAAACCGTACAACACGGTATCCTACAAACTCTAATTTCACTTTAATACGATAAGAAAATTGTAATACGGTAGTTCTACAATACTAGTGAATACCCCCTATATTTAACTCATACAACACGGTTAACATATGGAATTATGTTAGAACGTATCTACCGTGTTATAGGAGGGATACCTTAAGGGTCAAAAAAAAAAGAAAAAAATTCACGCTAAAATTGTTGGCGCTTCCAGACAATTTTTTTATTATTTCGCTTAAATTCTATAAAAACCGGCCACAAATCGAATCGAATTTGCCCCCCATTGCCAATATTTCAATTTATTGATGGGTTCTGTTACAAAGGAGAACCAGGTGAAAAATATTTTCCAGTTTTTTTTTGTTTTGTTTTTATGAGGTGAAAGCTCTACTTAATACAGTCCTGTCGAAATTTTTATTGTCGTAGATTATTCCTGTTTTATATATATAAACAGTCCCGTATAGTTAAACAGTGTGCCACCCAGGCAGATATGCCAAATGCTAATCATAATGTAATAGAGGCTATGTGCAAAACGGGACAAAAATTAATTAAATACTAATGATTGGCTTGTCGTTTTGCACACAGCAGCAATAATTTCAAAAAAAAATTTTTTTTTTTTGAGTCACATTGCACCACCCTACTTAAATATTAGAATGGATTTTCGGCTTTAAATATTTGATCAGAAAAATTTGTGGTTTGCTGGAATTTTTTTTTTTTTTTTATTTCACTAATCCCAATCCCAGATTTTCAATAAATAAAATGGGAGTATGGTATTATTTACGGATGACGTGATTATGTGTTCATTTCAATTGCACAAATTTTTCCTGTTTTTTTTTTCCCATTTTTTACATCATTCATATAAATAGGGAGAGGGATGAATAATATTGTATTATATCCAAATTGATCAATTTTGATTGGTTATCAATAATTTACCTATTTCGTTATTATTTTTTATTTGTTTATTTGATTATAAACGTCAATAGTTTAGGTACTTGAGCGTATAATTTATTCATAATAAGGACTAAGGAAGTATTAATAAGTTTTTTGTATAAGAAGCAGTGGCGAAGCGTGAGAATTATTGATCCCAAATATCATGAGATTATTTTTTTTTTAAAAAACAAAAAACTAACGTCATTTTTATGCCGAAAACCGAAAAAAAAAATTGGTGAGGCACCGAACATCTTGATCGGTTTTTTTCCCGGCGATTTATTTAACAATGGACACACAATTTTCAAACTTTCTTAATATTGAAGATATGATTTTGAAACTTTTGTATTTTTATATGATTTTGGATTTGCAGCATTTTTTGCGAAATAAATTTTTTGGAAAAAGTTAACCCATTAAGGTCCATACATTTTGAACATGAAAGGGTTAACCAAAAAAAATATTAAAATTCAACTAAATCCGTTCAGGGAGACTTTCTTTATGTTTTTAGTACATTCATATATTGTTTTAAAGTTAACCCTTTAAAGGCACAATTTCGAAAAAAAAAAAAAAATGTTGCTGACCAATATGATTTGTTACAAATGCCATCTGATTCCTCAACATCACTTTGATCAGTTCTTTTCACCCTCCACACTTTCTCCGTCGCCTCATCATCTCTGATTTCCGGAGGACAAAAATAAGACTTAAGATATTAAGACAAAGGAACTTACTGCGAAACTACATCACCATCATCGGGTCTTTATCGTTCCACGAGCGCACATAGGCCATTCACAAATAGTCGCCATTCGCGTTCTGTTTGGTTGGCCAAAGCCTTCATCTCTGTCCATTCCATTTCTCCTTCATTGACTGCGGCGATTACGGTGCGAAATCTACAAGAAAACAAAAATCTGTTAAAAAAAATATTTTTAAGGAACTGTCGCCGACAGTGGACACAAATTATTCCCAGGTAACACAAAAAAAAAAAAATATATATTCTACCAATTCGATCATTAGACGGTTCTTGGGCTCGACTTTACACCCCCCAATCTCCCCTACTCTTTTAAATAATACAAACAACAAACTTCCAAAAAGAAACCCAAAAAAACAACAACAACAAAAATACATATGGGGGCGTTTTGTTTTTTTTTAGCCTTACAGGTGGGACGTCGATGCCATCAGCATTTAATTTCATGTGCTGTCCCCTTGCCCTCTCTCGGTTTAACCATAAAAATGCGCCAATCAACAACATTTTCCCAAACAATCAGTTATTAAAATAATTAATAACATAAGTGATTGAAATAAATCAAAAACAAAAAATTAATGCACAATAATTTTAAGCCTCTAATGATGATTGGTTGGGTTAGCCAGGGGCCAATATACTGCAGTCTATTTTTAGCAAACTCTGTTCAAAGAGTTTTTCTTTTAATCCCTAGAATAAAAATAAAATTTTTAATCAAATCAATTGCATCCTCTGACAATTTATTGTAATAACCAATCACCCCACCTCCTTTTTTTTCCTATATACAGACACGTTTGATTTTCTCTACCCACTGTGTCACCACTATCAAACGACACATCATTATCATTATTATATTATTTCATCATTATAATGTAATAATTGCGGTTTGTTCAAAATTGGAAAATTTATTTAATTGCATAATACCCTTGACATTAAATCCATTGGCTTCTTTGTTGTTGTTGTTGTTGTTTTTGTTTTTGTTATGTATACATACATATTGTCCGGCTACATTCGAAAAATGGATAAGTCCAGAAAATGCAAATTGTACAGGAAACACATTGCTTAGGTGTAATTTATAGATAGACATAATGTTAGAAGAAGAAAAAACCCACTAAATAGGGGAAACCGACCCCCCCCCCCCTATGCGTACTACTTGTTTACAATTTACAACTTTGTCCGGTGTCTATTTTGGTCTATTACAACAAAGAAATATTAGAGTCAATTGAATAGAAATGATTAAAAACCTTAGAAATAACATAAAATTGATTGCAGCGCCATAACGATTGGTCATGGAACTTTTTGTGTCTACGAATGAAATTTTCAGTTTTTTATTCTCTATCATTTTCGTTATATTCATTTTTTCCCTTAATCTACATACTTTTCGAGTAACTGATTGAAAAACTGTAGAAATACAATAAAATTAATTGCAGCGCCATAACGGTAGGACGTACAACTTCTTGATCTATGAATGAAATCTTTATTTATCATTAAAAATGGTTGAATTTAAAGAGACATATTATATGAAATAAAGTTGTACTGTAATTTAACGACTGATTCTAAAAAAATAATGGATTTTCGGTGTTTATTTTCGATGCAATTTTATTTTTTTTCCAATGGTGGTTTTTTTTTTTTTTATTGTTTTGAGAGCGACAAAGTGCCACCTACATGGAGGCTTCAGGCTTTTGGCTCTTGTAGTTCCATTTTTCGTTGACAAATTTTCTTCCATTGTAGGATTTTCCGTTTTCCCTTTAGTTGTATAGTTTTGCTTCTGTTTAACGAGTAGTAACATCGTCATCGTCATCGTCATCGTTTTGGACATATCGAATTTTCGTTATTTGAAATTAAAAAAAAATAAAATCTCTTCAATCGAAATGCCATTTTAAGACTACGTTCAATGCGTAATTAATAATAGTATCAGAAAATACAAAAAAAAGCATTTTTGACAAAATCGGACTTATCCATTTTTCGAGTGTAGCCGACGATATATGAATAAAGGTGACATACACACACACCTAAACGTATGTATAGTTGAGTACTTATCGTTTTTACTCTCTACCCTATTTTAAAAGGACCTCAAACCCGTCAATATTTTGTTATACCATTCAACCCT
>JANSTT010018569.1:10000-13542 GCA_026745375.1 Platyura marginata
TTTTGATCTATGAATGAAATCTTCCATTTTGTATTCTCTATAATTATTGTGATATTCATTTTTTCTACTATTCCGACTATTTTTCGAGTAAATGAATGGGTTTTATATCAAAATTAGGTGAACACAGTAGCAGCACCAGCAACAACAACAACAAAACATTATATACGTAAAATATGTTCCCTCTTTCATACATTCACCCACTTCGGAAATTTCGTTTTTCAATTCACTCTCTCGTAAATTTGTATAATTAAAGAGCTCAAAAGTGCTACAAATATCTCTACCTCTTACATACATACATACATATTTACCATTAACATACATATACATACAGAGATAACATTTAAATTAGTTTTAATTATTAATTCCGCCACACATTTTCCACTAATTATGTATTAGATTTACTCAGTTTCATTCTATAAAACGGGATATAATTAAATAAGCCTTTTATACATAAATGGGGAGCGAATTTAACGAAGATACTTACAGCTACGAACAAATTACGGTGGTTAATTAATGTATGTGCTCTATGGAAAATACTAATTGAATTGAAATTGCTGCGAATGGATTTTCGGGGTTTTGGTAAAATTTCTATGTGCGAATTAAGTGGCGAGGAATGTCAAAACAAAAAAAAAACTACAACAACAACAAAAAATGATGAAATTCTAGAAAATCGACAAAGGTGTCAATAAATAATGACGATGATGATGATCGTGATATGGGGGGTTTTTTTTTTTACTGTACAAAAATAGAGAGGTGGCGGTGCGTAAAAAACATTAACAAATTATAATCAGCCCTATTCGGGTAACTATGGTTATAAAATATGGACCCAAGTAGATAATGATGGTGCCCGGAATGTATGGTGAGCAGCTCGAAGTAAGACGGTGTGATGTGACGAGTTTCGGGAGCTTTGGAAGCTTATTGACAGCCTTTTTTTTTTTTCTTCAGATCAGTATCTGTACCGGTACTAAACAGATCAGTATCTGTACCCTGTAAATAAAAAAAAAACTGTCAATACGCTTCCAAAGCTCCTGAAATCTCGTGACGTCACACAGTCTTCCTCCGAGCCACTCACCATACATTGCGGCCACTATCCACACGTATACTCTGAGCACACGGTATAAACCAGAAATTTCATACCAGCAAATTAATCCACCCGGTAAAATATTTGAAAATCATTTTCCTTTCTTCACGTATTTAATGTCAGGCAGAGAATTTGGCACGCATGCGTCAACATTTTGGTAGATATTAGATGACGTTTGGGCTTAAGAAATAATTTTTGTGGTCACTATAACCGGGATGCAGGACCGATTCTAGAAAATTTGGCCGCCTGTGTGCAATTATTATTTAAACCCCCCCCACCCCCCCCCCCATCATTCCATATAGCAAAAAAGATAAGAAAACAAATTTTCCTTAGAATTTAATTATTTTTTGTGAAAAATATTTCAACAATTATGGGAATTACGGGCGTATTATAGTAGAAATATCAGAGATACTTGGGCAAAAATAAAATCCACGCTACGTACGGTAAGTCTTTAAAAACATAATTGGGGGGGTAATAAAATGATAAAATTTAAGTTTTCAGTAAAAGTAAAAGTAATAAAAATAGTCAATAGAATCAAAAACAATGATGATAATTTTGGTCGCCCGTCTACGGTCCTGCACACCTTGCACATATGACAGACGCGACCCTGCCGGAATGTCACTATTATAAACGATATTTACTGTATATCATTTCAACGGGGGGTGGGGGGTGTTTTTTATACGTCAACGTCATCATATGTTCGCATTACAATACCAAACGATTAAAACTAATAAATTATACGAAAATTATTTCCGCTTCTTTTTTAAAAAAAAAAAAACAAAACAAAACAAAACAAAACCTCGATAACAAACCTAATTCGCTACACATATGTTCAAAATCAAAACAAACACCGTGTACATTATGTGTGTACAGTGATGCCAAACAACCCCTTTTCTTTTCTTCTTTTTTGTTGTTGTTGTTGTTGTTGTTGTTGGACAGGGGGGTGCCACTCTTTCACGTTCACGTTATCTTAAAAGCCACACCGTTAAATCGATCATTACCCCCCTCATTCATTAAATTCACAACAATTTTTTTATTATTTATTTCTTATCTATGACATCAGAACACTGAAATGAGCGAGAGAGAGAGAGAGAGAGAGGGAAAGAGTGAGAAAGAGTGAGAGAGGGACTTTATGATCACCCGCATGATACGTTTTAATGACGTTAATGACACTATACAAACATACAAATCAAAAGAGATTGAGTTTTTGGATAAGTTTGTTAACTAATGAACCTAATACATACTTCATTAGTTAAATTAATTAACCCTTTCGTCGCGTATGTGTGTGTGTGTGTGTGTGTGTCTATGTGTCTGTGTAACGATAAATACTAAATATGTGGGTTCCTACTCTTAAAAAACGATAGACTAGGCATTTTGGGTGCGCATTCGTTCTTTAACTTTAAGCACTCTGCGCCACTGCAAATATGTCACCAAATGTCAAATTGGTGGCCATTGTTTTTTTTTTTAAGTGTGTAGCGGCGTATTCGACACCTATGCGCTATTGCGAGAAAGAAGAAGAAGAACAAAGGAAGAAAAAAAACGATAAACGACACAAATACGCGTCGTACCGTTTTCAAAAGTCAAGCCCTCCTTAGGTGTCACTGCAATTTCAGCACGTTTTGTTTTGCGTATTTTCTACATGATAATCAACCATACAAAATGTTTTTATTTGATTTTTTTTTTGATGAACCCCCACTCCCCCTACGCTCCCTATTGATTTGATTTATTCAAAAAATAATCTGCAATAATGCAATCTAAGCATAAATGTTGGTAAATACTAACCTTTTTCAACCAGATTTGTAATCGAGATGTCGGCCGCTGCTCTCTCGCAGCGTTCTCTCGCAGCATTCTCTCGCAGCGTTCTCTCGTAAAATTGTTTAAACAAATTTCCAGTACTTTATCCACAATTAGCGGCACCTAAAAATAAAAAAAAAAAAATGATTAAGTAAATCTTGGAAAAGGAGCCACATTATAAACTGCCACATTGGCAGTTAAAATCGAAGCTGCCAAGAAAAGAAAAAACCTGGCCACCCAAAACGGACATGGCTCAAAACGATTGAAAATGAGCTAAAACTATAGAAAACTGAAGTCACACGACAACCCAGGATAGAACAATCTAGCCGCCTCAGAACTCGTAAAGCAGCGAATCCCCCACATAAATGGGAAAACGCAAGGAAAACGTTGACGAAAATGTGACTTCGGAACAGGTAAGTATGTATTAGACATACACACATAGGATGATGAAAGCCGCCTCGAAAAAAAATATTAGGAGGATGACCGTCGGTAATTGTGAATGAAAATTTAACTTACAATAAATAAAATTTATAAATTCTACAAAACACAAATGAAATATTGACGTCATCATGGCTGATCCAAAAAAAAAATGTTTAATAATTTTGTGATTCTGCGCACTTGCAACAAATTCCATAATATTAAAAAAAATTTAAAAAAATGTTTAATA
>JANSTT010018570.1:0-13539 GCA_026745375.1 Platyura marginata
ATGTATGTACATGTTTGATACCTATGTACATATAAGGGATGGTACGAAAAGTGTGTTCTTTCCTTGAAAAAGAAATTTTTTTTTTTTTTTTAAAAGAATGTCTTGGCGTTTCTTCTTTGCTATAGTCTGTCTTTATATCTATGTATCTATCTATGTATATGTTCATTACATATATACCGAAATTTATATATATATTGTTTCTAGTCGTCTCTCTGAAGATATTTTCCATCCTCAAATTAAGTTGATCTTATTAATATTTCATGCACGTTTCTTCACTTATAACTTCTTTTTATTTTATTTATTTTTTTTATTTATTTTAAATCTTGTCACGTTATCACTCTGCTTTGTTATTCAATAAGTTGTTATTACGTTTTATTTAAAACAAACGTGAAGAAGAATGGGTAGAAAAACAGAAAAGAATTCAATTATTTTTGTGGAAATTGTGGAAAATAGGAAATGTATTCTGGAAAATAAATGCATGAATGCTCTTGGCAATTTAAATTTTTTTTTTTTTTTTTATTTTTTTTTATTCATTTGAATTAATTGAAACAAACGAATGCATTCACTGAAATTGTTTTTCAATTATCTTGGCAACGTGTACCTATCTACGTACCTATACACTTTGTGGTTTTATAGGTGGAGCTGAGATTACAATATTGTGTAAAGTGTCTGGGGGGGGGGGTCGATTTTGCATGAACAATAATAAAATATTGATCGAAAAGTAAATAATTATCGCGCCTCCATTTAAGAATTAGTGGTAATGGTGCATTATGCCTGCTGTCGACCGTGCGATATTTGGTGTCACGTCTGTCGTTAAAAAAAAAACCATATAGTAATAAGCCTTCTTAACCTTAAATGGGTTTTTTGGCTGACTCCACGATTCTTCGTATTTGAGGCTACTCTGTGGTGGAGTTTAGTGTTGGAATTAGTTTTATTTAAAGAGCGAAAAGCTTTTTATATCATTTCAGGTGAAAACACACTGCAACTGCCAAACTCTACAAATTCTCATTTTTCAGATATTTCTTCTAACACATTTGTAATGTTTCCTTCGAAGAATCGACGAATTTCAGCAATTATTCCCTGAAATGATGCCCTAAGACCAACAATTTTAAATAGAATTCGAACCACTCGTTACAAAGCTCGATCTCCGTATGAGAGAGAAACACCTAATATTTTTACTCTCAGACAGGGATCGAACCCGGGATCTTCCGTTCCAAATGACATCACCATTTGGTCAAGCCATTTTGATAAATCAGAAGAGTTTATGATTTCTATAGGACGTATTTGGTTTTTTTTAAGTTATCGTGATACCAAATACTGTGAAGTCGAGAGTAGGCATACTCTGGGCGGTGTAAAACCGGATGGTCAAAAGGGTAATTCTTTTGTTAATTTTATCATCTCATAAATTTATGGGAAACCCAAAACATAATCGGTTGATTAGAAAAAAAATGTCAATGCGTGTCAATAGGGCATTCGAACATAAATAAAAATAAAAACCATATTGGTATAAAAAGGGTTATAGTAAGTATACTTAACTATAGGAATCATTGACACATTGATGATCATCAACATCAATTATTAAGGTCTATTCCACATCATTTTAATGTAGTTTCTTACCGTTCTATAACTTTTTCCTAATAAAAACAGGAAATTGCATAAATTTAGGGGGGCCTTTGGGGCGAAGGAAGACCTCAAAAACTATCAAAACCAAATTTTCAGAATTTTTTAGACGCATCATAAGGCAATGTTTCCGAAAATGGTACAATCCTTGCAAATCAGTTTGAATTTTTTCCATACAAAAACGCCTCAGCCTAATTATTGCACATAATTTAAGTTAAAGTCAAATTTTATTTATTATTTATTTAATTATTAGATTTTTAATTTTAACAAATAATTTTCACCTTTAATGTAGTATTAAAGTTATATAACATTCTCGTATACACTCGTACATAGCTATAGGTACTTTGCGTACATATATAACTAGAGTAAATTGATGTGTACATCAATAACTTCAAGAATAACAATCACCTTTGCTTATCTATATATTCAAATCTCATTAACCTTCAAAAACATTCTTCTCTGGGTGATGCCATAGAAACGACTTTTACTTATATAAAAACGTTGAAAATCAAAGGAAAATTCTTTTCAATATTTCGCAACAACAAAAAAAAAAAAAAAAAAACAAGAAAAAAAAGCTAAATATAAGACGACTTAAAAGTCGTGTGTGTATTGTCTAACAGGTATTACCTATACATACATATATACATTATAGGCTTTTCTTTCTCTTTTTTTTTTTTGTATCGGAAAATGTTCTTTTTTTTTTGTTCTATATGGAAAGGTTTTTTCCAAAAATGACGTAGATAATTATGTAAATAATATATTTTTCTTTAAATCACTATAGCACCCCCATAATTCTGCACATGTTATAGGGGAGAACGGGGATGATTGTCACACTTCTTTTTTGGTTGCCTATAATACCTAAATGGAACGACATTTTTAAATCCAGATTGATCTTAAATTCATCGAAATATATTTAATTTAGTCTATACAGGAAAATAAATATTAAATATTAAATATTTTTAATCATTTTTTAAAAAAATGTCTTTCTGACATATTTCCCTGAGACCAGGGTAAAATGTCACACCATACGGGGGCAAATGTCACAAGAATAATATGTAAAATATTTTACTCTAAATGTTAAAAACTTTGTGTAAAAAAAAAATTACTTACTGGTATTAAAATCACTTTTTAATGCGTCTGCGCGAGCTACTTATCCAGATGAACCAAAAAACACATGTATTATACGTAAAATAACGCAGCAAATAAAATGTGGTACTACATTTTTACACAATACGCTCATATGTGGATGAAAATAGAAAAAACATATTACCCCGTGTGACAATCATCCCCGGTCTCCACTACTTATTAAGTAGATGAACATTTAATTTTTATGTCAACAATTTCACAAATTTATTTCAACAATTTCGTCGATTTTTTTTTACCAAAACTTTTCGATTATACTAAAACCGAACCGTTTTGTTATTGGTGCGTACACGTAAATGGAAAAGAATTTGTTTACCTACCCTTAATACTTTATATTTATACATAAAGTTCTGATTCTGACCAAATTTGTGTGCTTTCCGTTACTAATTAAGTCGAAAAACATATTAAGAATAAGAAAGATTTTCAATTTGTTGGTAACTAACCATCACTCATCATTCATGCGAGATTAAGAGTAGGTATATACGATTGTACGTTACACCCTATTTTTTTTTTTTTTCATTCCCCATCCTGATAAAAATCAATTAATATTAAATGGCTTTAATTACAGAATTTTAGTAATTTAGAAAAGAAGATTTCCAATTGTCTGCCTGTATTTACGATTTAAATGGGTAGCTCCAGTATTTTAAATCACTTTAAAAATGGGGCCCGCACAGCAGTGGATACATCCCGTAAAATAGGTCCCGTTTTATGTGAGCTGGTGCTGAAAATGTGTGTGTGTGTGTGTGGGAATCTTCATCTTAATTATCACAATTGCCGCACTGTCGGAAAATTGTCATTTTGATGGAATTAACATTTTCGATGATTATTGATAAAAAAGAATTTGAAAAGAAGAATAAAAGATGTACTAAATATGGTATACTATGTAGTACTAAATCGTTCCATGTTTCGGAGAGAAATCCTAATTAGAATTAGCCCTTATTTAAAATGAAGATTTTTTCTCTGAAATGAAAATGGCATCTACTAAATATATCACATCGGTACTAAATAGTACAACATGAGTACTAAATTTATAAAAATAACTTGATCGACCGACTTGGTCCGGGTGAGATGACTCGAATTGTAATTTTTTTTATTTGAAATCAAGAGGCAGTCCATGTAATTTACCACCTTCTAGGAGGAATGAACCCAAAGAGGCTTAGGCCTTCTTTTTCTTTAGTAGTGCATCGTCCTGCCATTCGTTTAAAAGTATAAAAGATAAATCGTACTCATGACCCGGCACTCTGATTCATGGCCTTAAAATTCATCTTTAGCCTGTATGGTTGTTCAACGGTCTTTTTGTTGTGTCCGGTCAACCAGAGTAGCCGTAGATTAGGAGTAAACCCTTTTTTTTATAAAAAAATAGACCTGGCTCATTCCGCAAGGGAACATATTCACACATATCCTCTGAAACGGACTCTGTTTTATGCTGTATTTCTTATTTCTATCCAGTTCTTTTACATCAGACTTGCTTCAGCTGCTATTGTCCTTCTCCATGTTGTTTTCGGACCACTCATCTTTCTTTTTCCTTAAGGGTTCCAGATATTATAGTGCCTGTTTTGTTATTACTCTATCGGGTCTTCTGAGTGTGTGACCAATCTATTTCCATCGACCTCTTCGGATTTGTTTGATGATTGTCTCTTGTTATGTTAATGCCCACAGACCTTTATTTGATATTCTGTTCGGTCAGAATATCCAACACATCTGTCGTACATCAGAACAGTTAACCTTTCAAGCAGGCATAACATTCGAGTTAGAAAATCTTAAACTTAGCCAGCTTATCCTACTCCCACTAACTTTAAAATTTCCGGTTCCGTACATCCAATTTCAAATTGTTATGCGGCTGTTGCCGAAATTATCAAGAAATGAACAAAATCGGACTTTTTCTTGTTTCTGGTTATTGATTTTATTTGCTAACTATAACCTAATATAGCACCATTTTAATAGCCAAAAACCATCATAACTTCAGTTCTATTTCCTGTGTTTGAATTTTCAATTTAGATATAACAATGAGGAGCAGAGGAGAAAGGGAAAGAGAGAGAGGGAGTTTAAAATTTAATGTAAAGTTTATATAATAAATGAAAATTTTGACTGTGAGAAAACAACTACGGCAGCAAATCATAAATAGAAATCTTTAAAATGTTAGGTAAAGCATAACGGAAAGTTGCTATAATCTGTTTTGGCTATTGACATATTTTGTTTTTATTTATATATTTTACCCGAATCCAGCCAAAATAGTATTTTATCCGTGGTATTTGCTGTCAGTTCTACCTATATCCACAACCGTAGGCGTCCGCTCGAGGGGGCACGGGGAGGCACGTGCTCCCCAACATGTTTCTCTGTTTGAATAAAAACCATTTTTATAATAAATGAATTTCGTAATTATTTTGCATAAATTATCAAAGAAATGCTCAGCTACTTAGCCCTTCTGTTAAAGAAAATTGAAAAAGCAAGAATTTGCAATATCTGAATTTTACGTTATCTGAATTTTGAATTATTTGAATTTTGAATTATCTGATTTTTTAACTTTCGGAATTCTGAATTATCTTAATTTTGAAATATTTTAATTTTAAATTATCTAAATTATTTCGATTTGCGTTGGGTTTCTGCGAAACCAATTAAAAACGGAAATCGAGGCCTTGAGGTAATGCTTTTAATGTTCTTTAGGGAGTTAATTTTTGCATTGCGTAAAAAAAAATGTGTGCCCCCCCAACAATTTCAGTCAGCGGACGCCTATGGCCACAACATAATGGCATGGATGAATGAGTGAGAATTATGTGCGGTATGTTGCGTAGCTTCATCTGTATCTCATCCATATATGAAGAAAAATACAAATAATCTTATCCCGTTTTTTTTTTTTTTAGGGAATAGGTATATATTGTTATTAATAGGAATGTACCTTTGTGTGACTGTATACAAATATAGTAGATTTCTGTAGTATATAAAAATAAAATATTTATTTATTGAATCGATTTAAGTTACGTATTGATATTGATTGTGTAGTGAAACTTGTACTGTACAGTACACAGTCAATTCATGGTTCTTGAACGTCTATCAACGTCAAAAGTACAGATAAATGAAATAGATAGGCACTTCAAATACCGACTACTCGGTATATAACCAACTTTGTCATTGAAAAAATGGAAAAAAAACCCTTTGTTGTTCGAAAATTTGACATTTTGCATTTGGGCAACGCGTCATATTAAATTATAGCTCTCCTAATACGGACAAAATATTAAATTTCCACTGTCGCTACACACCCCCGCTCCCCATATAATATGACCGTTTATGTTTTCATTTATTTATTGAGTAGCTAGATTGCTAGAGGTACATATCGATGGTTATTTGTCAAAAGTTAGGGTCTTTTGATTTTTCAGGAGAGACAAAAAATTAAATATTTTTTCAAAGAAAATGATAATAGGGGCCGTTTAAAAAGTGTTGCCACATATTGTAAAATATCGCAAATTAACACATTTTATAAAAAAAACCATTTTCGAAAAAATTAATGTTATGTTGACAAATAACCATCAGGTATTGGGCCAATTTGCTGAAGTTCAACAATTTGCTGAAATTCAGCATATTTTAAAATTTCATCTGTCAGATTTGACTGAGATTTGTTTAACGGACTTTATTTTGTTGTTCTATCAAAATGGTTTATTGGCAATTTTTTTTTAAATTGTTTTTAACGGAGTTATCGGTAGAGTGAATTTCCGATTTCTGCCAGAGAAGTTCCTGAAAAAGATGATATTAAGCTATCTCTTTTATTTCGGAAACCACTGAATTGATTTTGATGAGTTTTTTTTTGGTTGATAGCTTAAATGGCATTGAACGTTTATTATAGGGAAATTATTGTAATTTATTCCGCCGTTAATGCCGGAAGATTTTAAAAGTCATGGAGATTTTAGACTAAATAACTATTTTTGATTGTCTTCAAAGTCCGTAATTTGTCAGTTTTCTATAATAAACTTTAATCGCGGCAGATATAGAATATTTTGATACATGGCCGAGTTGTCATCCTATATAAACTCTATCATATTGTCTAATATTTGAAAGATCTATCCTTAAGGACTATGGCACTATAGTCAAAAATGTATATACGGATAAGATAGCGCCATAGTAGTGCATTTTAATGTAAATTCATAATTATAGTTCTGCAGTAGCGCTGTCATCAAAAAGCTTATTTATCATTTTTAGAAGGAACATTTTAAAGGAGACATGTTTATAGATCGATAACGCCTTTCACAATTCATATTACTTACTTACTATTATTAAACATTAACTGACTTTTAAGAATTTTTTTTTTTAAAGCATCTGCTTTGCCAGTCCATTAGTTTAATTTAAAATGAAAATTTAAATCAAATAAATATTTTTAAAATTTCTCTGGTGTGTAATTTATCATTAATTCTACCACATGGGATGTCATTAAAAACTGTTGCCATATGCAACAACATACCGAAATTGGTTTTGCTTATATATCGCGAGTATTACAAAATGTAGTTTAAACGTTGTATTTACGTATACATATAGAGTATAGAGGAGTACCGAGGTACATGTACGATATACGAACGTATATATGTACGTACAGGCCCGTAGCAATTTGTAACTTCCATTTTAATTTTAGCTGCCATATTTACTGCCATTTTAGCGTTCATTTTAGTATTCAAACAAAAAAAATTTTACTCTGCTTGAAACTACTTATAAGATGAGATATTTAACACTAGATTTACGGAACCCGTCATTTTGACGGAATTTGAAATTTTGATTCAAAATTATTGAAGTTCTAAAAGCATTTTTATAGGCATTTATGTTAACTTTTATTTATATAAAAATACGATTATTTATATACATTCACTTTCAACCCTCTACTCCTATTCCTGTTTAATTTATATAGAATATCTAGAAGTATACATAATTTGTCCGTAAATCTAGTGTTAAAGCTCAATCAATTGATCCATTTGACTACACTTTTATGTAAATCTTTTGACAATCATTTTGACTATATTTTTGGCTATCCCCTTAACAATCCTTTTGACGTTTTGACTATGGAGCCACCACAAATGTAATTGATATTTAATATTAGATATTTTGAACTTATTCCAATAAATTAATTTTTTATTATTCTTCAGGAGATTTATGCGCCCCAATTAATTTCCGATCCGTCCGATTTCAGTGCTCTTCTATTCGTATATAGCTACGGCCCTGATTTTCTATATTGTACATCATAAAAGCAATTTATCAACCCATATAGCATAGATTTACAAAATTTATCTATAACATTTCAACCAACTAATGCATCATACCTTCCTTCAGTTTTGATATCGATGGGTAGTTAGTTACACGGAAAGAAAAATTTTACACACATGCATATTTTGTAGTATATTATGTACAAAGCATTTAATTAAAAAAAAAATCATAAAAATCGCCACATTTCATAATTTTTGTTTCCCAAATCAGTTCAACTAGACACTTTGTTAGGTTCCAACCCCTTTTCATTTTAAAAACTCTCCTACTCATTTAATACGTATACGTATACCGATCGGAGGCTTCATGTATTTTATCATTCGACATTTTTACATTTAAATTTAAAAAAAAAAAATAAAAATTACTGGCATAACCTATCAAGGTAAAAATAGCCTGATTGGAATTAAGTTAAACATATAAATATGCAGATATAACGGAACATTACGATAGGAGCGCCGTTTCAAAAAGAGATGGCATAAAGGGGCAAACTTTCAAATTTGGCTTTACCAAAAAATGCTAAAAATCAATGAAAACGAAGAATAGTTCAATGGAGGAAAAAGGAAAGGAAAAATATAAAGAAGTTAAGTAGTAGGAAAAAAGAAAATTTAAGAAGAAAAAGAAGAAAGGAAGTGAAAAAATTAAAATAAAAAACCAGTTTAGACGCTTAAGAAACGTGAACACACAATTTCCGAAAAAAAAACTCTAAAGCGATGGGAAAAGAGTTTCAAGTTGTAATCCCATGAATGTAGAACGACACGCGTTATAAGATCTGAAGGAGCGTAACAGAACCGTTTTGAGATTTTAATTGTGTGTTACCACCAAAAGAGATAAGAATCTAAAAAATTTGCCATATTTTTTCTCTCCGTGTATACTATAACTGTACTACTAGAGGTATGTTATTATAGTAGGTATATAAAGCCTATTTACCTTACTAATTTCTCTACATTTTCATATTGGTAATAATAAGGCCATTAATTACAGGTCAGTGGTTTCAATATTATGGATTATAAACGATCAAAATGTTATTTAATCCTTTTTTTTCCTTTTATTAGGATGGATGATATTTTACGTTATATGTATGTATGTATATATAGGTTATATTCAATTAACGAAGATTACTTAAACGAATTGATCGCGTGAGATTAATTGATTTTGTTATCTATCTATCTATGGATATAGGCGACCTGGAAAATATCGAGATGATTTATAGAATTAAAACAAAAATTATGATAAAAAGACAGAGGAAATGTTTGTAATTCATAATTTTTCTATTCATTCAAATTGAAAATTAAATTGAATTGATAAAAATGTCAAGGGAGTAGGTACGGGTAGGTACAGTGTGCAACAATGCTATTTTTTTTGGAATTTTTGTGTTTACGCCTGTATACACACTAACTTTCGAACGTGTTGAGTTAGCGACGTGTTTTTTTTTGTGAACGAGCTACTTGGCATTGCAAATGGACAAAATCGGCCAACTCCTTCGATTCCCTCACAAAGACATTTTTCGAAAAACACGTGCTTTTTATTTTTTTAGATTTTTCGCAATTACATCTCTTTCAAGTGCTGGCAAGGATGGGGAAAATTCCATTTTAAATTTTTGAAAAATCGTCTGGTTTTTCAAATTTTCTAATATAAATAGGTAGTTTGTGAGAAATTTTTATTATTTTGGAGTAATTGCTTGAGGTGCTCGTTTTTTTTAATATTTAATGTTTTCATTTGGTTCAACATCCGCCATCTTTAACTTCGAACTCAAATGCGACACGGAAGGGGCATTTAAAACCCAGTACCTAGTACAATCAAACCAAAAACAGAGTAAAATAGAAATTTTCGGAGTATCGCTTGTTTTTTTTGGATTTTTTAAATAACTTATGGTAAGCTTCTAAACAATTAAATGAGAAAAATTATAAAATATTTTCGTATACTCAAATTCAAAAATGGATTAATTATTAAATAATTAGGTCATTTTTGAAAAATCACAGCTACATACAAATTTTAATTCTTGGAGAAGCCACCGTTTAATATATGGATAGGTAAAAAGGACTTTCGACAAAGATTTATGATGAAAAAAACAAATGTCTGAGTAACATTCTAACATTTATTATTAGTATACTGACCAAAAACTATTTTCTTTAACCTTCATTGTACAAAACTCAAATTTATTTAGACCGAATTAACATGGTCATCAATCATGTTATAAAATATTCTTAAGCTGTATCTTATCTAGGAAATTTACCATGAAAATTTATAGGCCATCACCAAACAAAATATCCTTTTGAAATTTCTATTCGAAAATCTTTTGGGCATATTACTCTGGTGTTATACACATAATTCTATTTTGTACCCTAATCGTCTAATTCTACTATGTATAATGTACTAATATCAAGTTCATTACTAAAGTAATTAAAATTTTCGCAAACTAATATTAATTTTAATTTTAATCATCTATTATTAATCAATCCTCATTTAATTATTTGTCAAGCTTATAGGTAATTTAATCCTATATAAATACACTATAAAATACATTATCCTGGGTATGTATAGTATTTTTCAATCAGGGGTGTACAACAAACTACCGAATTGACTCGAATTGTGCCAGCGTTGCCATATGACTATGCGCAATAATCCAATAAATAAATGAAAACTATAAGTTAGTTGATTAAAATTGATTTACGTGTTGGGCATATTCGGGTTAATATGCATGGGGGGTGTGCCTATAAAATTATCAGAAATTTATTCCAATTTTAGTCAAACTTAAATGAGTTATTTCTTTCTCTTTCTCTCACTCTCTCTCTCTCGCTCTCTTCACCGCACTACATCCCATTGTGTACCTGGTCATCATTCAATTTACGCTCCCTGTTGGCTTATTTCTAGGATTCTTCCATCTCTGGATACATTGCAAGCCACCTTCTTATTTGCCCATCCTGCCAGTGGCGAAGCGTGAAAATTATTAATCCCATCATTATGAGACTATTTTTAAAAAAACTTACGTCATTTTTATACCGGAAACCGAAAAAAAAATTGGTGAGGCACCGAACATCTTGACCGTTTTTTCGGCGGTTTTTTAAAAAGTGACAAAATTTTGAACTTTCTTAATATTGAAGATATGATTTTGAAACTTTGTATTTTTATATTATTTTGGATTTGCAACATTTTTTGACAAATAAAATTTTTGGAAAAAATTAACCCTTTAAGGTCCATATATTTTGAGCATGAAAGGGTTAATCATGAACGTGTTAAATTTCAATTAGCGTTCAATAGACATCGATATTTTGCAACCATAGTAGCTACTGTAAAAAGAAAATTATACTAGTTGGCAATACTGAACAGCACAAGTATACGGTTTAAACATGCAATTTTCTTTGACAGTGCTACTATAACTACAATGACAGCAAAATAATGAAAGATAAGTCGTTTTTATACCATATTTTGTTGTCTAAGAATTGTACAATGATTTCTAACGAAATGAGTTTAATTGACGCTCTGCTTCCGTGTTAAAAAACTAAAGTCGGTGCCAATCTCACTGCAGCACAAAAGAACGAAGAAATAAATATATATTTATTTTTCACGGACAAAAATCTCCACCCACTCAACTCCCATTTTAGTTTACAAACAGAGTATGGTTCAAAAAGTAACAAACACTCAATAAATCGTACGTTTTATTACAAACAAATCATAAACAATATATTGAAAAATTCAAGCAATTTATTTTGCCAAATGACCTGTACAGAAGCTGTTAAATTTATAGACAAAAATGTTCATCGTTTTTTTTTTTTTTCCTTCACCTTTTGCCCTCACATCCCCTTTGCCCCCCTACTCCCCAACCATATTTTAATGCCATATTATACAAATAAATCTCATACCATTATCTGACAAACGAAAAGGATATTCTTTGTTAGTCTCAATTGTTCCAATATGTGGTGTATATGCAAATAAACTTTCAATTAGAATTAGAGTATGTTTGTACAACATACATATGTGCGTGTGTGCGTGGGCACTTAACATTTATATGAGGTTGTGAATTCTGATAACAATGGTTATATGCCATTTGTAATCAAATTGAGTAATCGCGGATACAACACTCATAGCTAATTAACAATATACAATACGGAATACGGATACAGGTAAATAGCAGAACGTTCATTTACATAATAATAAATTGGAATATATAACGAAGACGTGTATGCTTCGTGAAGAATTCTTATTGTGCAAGTATACATTATGATGAATGATGATAAATTAATGAATGACGATAAAACCTATACAGGTTAATGAGCCGCGGGGTCCTTTATTGTACAACATTTTTATTATTTTTATTAGTTTTTGGACAAGAATTCATATTTGACGCCATTATAATTGAGACCAAAGTGTACTAGTAGTGATAATGATAGGGGGTACAATGTATGGAAGTTTGAAGCAAGGCGGAGTGACGTCACGAGATTTCGGGCGCTTTTCGAGCTTATTGGCATCCTTTTTTTATCAGATCCGTATCTATATCTGTAAACAGATCAATATCTGTACCTGTAAAAAACATATTACTAGTGGTTTACCGTCATTTCTTTGTGGCATAATTTACAACCGTACAATTCATTACGGTAATTAAAAATGTTGTAAAAGAATTAAGGACTGTGGCAATTTTCACGTTCGCCATGAATCGCCTCTATCAATTGAACGCTACATCATTACTATATGGTTGTGATTCGCTCTTGTTACTAAAATTTGTTTTTTTTAAGGGACCTTAGATAATTAATCGAATCCTTGTCCAAAATCTAATAATAATAAAAATGTTTAAGGAATCCCGGCTATTATTAGTAATTACCCGATAAAGCAGAATGTGATATTTCGACCAGAATCCAGAAAACCATCGCAGAAACGCATATGGAATGCTAAGAAATGTCTGGAACGGTTCACAAATCTCCAGAAACCTAAAATTAAGAATTTTCCAAACTAACTGTCTGTCGATTTTACTATAAGGCTGTGAGACCTGGAAAGTAGCAAGCACCATAACATCAAAACTCCAGGTCTTCGTGAACAGGTGCTTACGGCGTATAGTAGGTGTGAGGTGGCCGGACATGGTTAGAAATAAAGAACTATGGAGAATCACAAATATAGAGAAGTTTGATGCTCAGATTCGTCAAAGAAAACGGAACTGGATCGATCATACACTTTGAAAACCTATGGATGACATTGCACATTAATCGCTAGAAGAGTAGAATTCCCAAGGTGCTCGCCAAAGAGGACGACCCAGAAAAACTTGACACCACATCGTAATCACCGAAGCTAATGAAGACGGAAAAGAATGGACGGAAGTGAAAGCTTTGGCAACAAATAGAACGCAATGGCGGCTTTTTATGGGATGCCCTATGCTGCCTTATGGTAAACGTCAAACGGCCTGATGATGATGATGATGATCCAATAAAGTTAAAAATTTAACATAAGATTTATCGCTCTATCGCAAATAAACCTTTTCACGAGTGGTACTCTTTGTAATTGAATTTACCTAAGAGTTGCACTCTGGAGTCGTGATAGAGTGCAACTCTT
>JANSTT010018571.1:0-13539 GCA_026745375.1 Platyura marginata
ATATATCTAAAGAAACAACTTGTGTGGTATTCTCTTTTCGGAAGATAAAATATTTGTGGCGCGCCCATTAAATTTAGCATATTTTAATGGAAGCAGGTTCATTTTACCATATAAAGAGAATTTCTAGTAGATATAGTATATACCTATGTAGATATAAATGTACATACTCGTATATGCAAATGCAACATCATGTATCTCTGTTTAATGACAGATTTCTATTTATTTAATTTATTAATCTTTAATTATAAAGATAATATAATAACGATATATGTATGTATGTATATACGTAGATATATGTACATATGTAGCGCTGGCTTTCAACATGTTCGAAATTACGATTTCTATTATATACCAACCTATTATGTACATAACTACATGTTGGTAGGATTATGACTTCATTAAAAAAAAAATTTTATTACTCACTTATGAAATTATATTAATGATCATAACTTTTATTATTATTTTCGATGAAATGAGATCATCTGTGATGTACATAATGTTTGTATGTGTGTGTGTATGCATTCGAAAAAATTCTAAAAAAAAAATGATATTCATACATACATGCTTGATTTGAAAATTGAAATGTCTTAATATATCAGAAAAAAGTTATATTCAGACAAAAATTTAAATTTAAAAGATATGGATAGAAAGTTCATTGTATGTACATTGTTTGACTGATAACAGAGTTCAATAAATATTCTGTATTCTAACAATGTTTTAAATGTTTGTACCTATGATTTAATTCAAATAAATATTTCAACCCTCTATAACACTAAACCCCTCTATGAGTTACACTAACACTAAACATTCGTAAATTTTACGACTATTTTCAAAGTTATATTTTAAAACAACGAAATTTCATTTATCAAATAATGGAAAGCAAAATAACTAAATTGAAATTTAACGGAACCATGTGATTACGAAGGTTTAGTGTTATCTATATTAATAATTAAGCAAATGCTCCTTACCTCACATATCCAAACGGAAATATTTGACTAAAGTATTTATTGAAAAAAAATATATCCGTTTTGGCACACTTTTCCGATCCAGGATTATAGGTATTTGGTTTTGTCTTCACTCACAATAAGATCAATTTCTTTTTTTTTCTCCATTCTTTCCAATTCGATAAAGCTTTGTTTTACTGGGAGTACAAGATCCATATCATCTACAAAGGCCATTGTCTGTTTGAATAAGTTAAACATTATTTTTACATTCCAATTAACCGGCAAAGTTCTAATGACCTTGTCTAATCCCATTATTGTAGAAACGCAATCTCCTTGTCGGAACATTGTTTCTATCGAAAATGATTTGGAGAGACTGTTTTGAACTATGGATAATAATTTCTGTAGACTGTCTATTTTAGGAATTTTAAAAAATATTGCCAAACCAAAAACCTGAAATAAAAATGGATGTAAAAAAAATAATTTTCAAATATGTTACAAGAGTCTCCTTAAGTATCCTATCTAGCAACACAGTGGATCAATACAAATACAAAACAAACAAATCAAAATTTATCTTATGGAGACTGATAATTGTTTTCTCCGAAGTATTACTGGACAGATCGAATCCGGTTGGTTTTAATGGAACAAAACTATTTTGTCGCTATGTTGTATCGGCTGAACCAAATTGGCAACTTGTTTCTGGTCTGTCGTCTGGGGTTATATAATGTGCAATCGATCTAGTATAGTAGACATTTATTATGCCATTGGAAATAATGTACAAATCAACAAATCCATTTGGATGTAAGTACCTCCATTTCTTAATATTTAAAACTAAAATTGAGAAATTCGCAAATTGTGGAGTTACTCGTAGTTGTTTTGTGTGAGGGGCTAATTTAACATTATAATTTAATTTAATAACCACAAAGATTTCTGCCTCACATTAAATCACATTCTTCTATCTACATACCTACAGTATAATTTTATATAGCCAATAAAAAAAAAACCGTTCTTAGACTTCTTTTTTGACAAAGTATCTTAATTTCATTTCATTTAGCGTAGTTGTGCTTATTCTATTATTTTCTACATAAAATGTTCTGAAATCTTTCTCGTAGGTATATTTTCTATCAAAATGTGCCATCTACATATGTACATATGTAGAGAGAAGAAAAAAAGGTTATACTTATAGAAAGGTAGGTAAAGTATATAAAGCGGCACATATTCATACAATCGTACTTATGTGTAATATGTATACCCTATAAAAGAAATTAATATAAATTAAGACATTCTCTAGATTCAAGAACCCATATCGAATCAAAAACTCTAGAAAAAAAAAAACCGTACACAATAAATTTCTCAAGCTCAAAGGAAATGTGTGTGTAAATTTTTTCTAAACAACTTTTCTAAGTTTCCAGATATATAAATCGACCCTTTTTCTCCAACCCAATTTCTTCAACTTCAGCAATAAATTACCTTTCGCTTTTTATCTGTATACAGAAAAACCAAGGAAAATAAAAAAAAAAAAACTTTTTTCTTGTTCCATGAGAAACCCTTCACAAAAGAATCTCCTCCCAATAACAAAAAAAAAAAAATGTATAAGAAACAATAACCCTTAGGACAAAAGGATCAAGAACCCTTGTATGTATACATATATTTAATGTACACATATAGCATTTAAAATATGGCTGACGAATCCTTTTATGCTTCAATGATTTATTTGTTCAACTATACTAATCCTAATGGTTTATTTTCTCAATTGAGACATTATAAAAGATAAAATTCATATATATAGCCATTATTATGCATTCATCGTGTATTAAAATAGGGAGCATCGAATGAATGATTTAAGGAAGTATTCCAGTATGTCCTTACTACATAACCGTACGTGTACAGTTCACCACAAAAATTCAAAATTTATATTTTCTTTTATAAAGGCCTCCTATATACATATATATATATATATATCTACATACATATAAGAAGAAAGGAGCCCTTATTCTCATACATGTATGCATAATAATGGGAAGCACTTTTGGTGGTCGGTTTTATACATTTTTGATTTCGATTGTAACAAATTTTATTATTTAATTTAATGTGTCGCATATATAGAGTTGCTTATATTATTTATTTATTTATTTATTTATCCGCATATTTACTGTGCGTGTTGTTATATTATTACGCATAACTAACATTTATATTGAAAAGCTTTGTGGTTATTTGAATTATGTGTTATTAAATAAGGAATAATTTTCAAAAAAAAAAAAAAATTGTGAGTGAGTGCTATATGTATATAAATAATGGTATTGTATACTTTCCGGCGTAAGTATATATATAAGTATAGATTTTTTTTTTCCTCTAATTTTGTATTCAAATGTCAACGGTGGATATTATTTAAGAGTTGAGAAAAATATGCGTGACGAGAGAAAATCTATTTTATTAGTTGGGCATGGCATATAGAAAATTTTATATAAAACTCACACATACATAAGTACATTATGTAGAAGTGTTCATTTTATATTTATAGAAAGAAATAGTCTGAGGTTAAATTAACTGGCATACCGTACCTATATTTATGAAAGAATTTCCTGAGGAATTTTATATTTACGTATGTATGCTCTATATTGCCATCAGAACTATTAATTTAATTTTCATATAACGGGTGATTCATTCAATTTTGTTTATATTACGGATGACATTTTTTTTATATAAGTACCTAAGTAAGTATAAATATAATATAAAACGGCTGGCATACTGAAATACCTTTCCTCCATTCTTCTCCCACCCTTTCCTTACTAATCCCTCACGCTTTCACCTTTCTTTTTAAATTTCATATAAGATTTGTGAGAAAATGACCATTTGAACGTAATTTAGTATGGTGGGTCTTATAAGGCTTAATGATGGATCAAAAATGGTAACCTCCTTTTATGCTACACAAAAAACAAACAGTTTTTGTATTTACAATTTTTTTTTTCAATCTCATATAAGAATTGCGAAAAAATTGCCATTTTAGTATAGGGGGTCCTATAAGAGTTATAAACTTTTTCGTGTTAATATTTTTTTGTTCAGTATGACAAAACACATTGTTATAAAAAATTTGAATAGGAGGGGGTCGAAGGGGTGGGGAAATTTTGCCCATTTACAATATCCAAAACCCTAGACATATTTTCACAAATCAAAAAAGAAATGCAAACTTCTAACTCAACCCATTCTAAAGTTATCCGGACGACCAAGAGCCCCAATTAGTCCGAATTATTGCACTCAACTCTTGAAACAATTTTTTTTAAAAAGACGTATGTTTTCGTATTTCTTCGTGTTTTCTTCGACTAAAATAAGTTATTCTGCTAATTTAAAGTTAAATATAACTTAAAAAACCTAGTCTTTATTATTCTTTATTACAACTTTAATTCAACTTTATCCCGAGTTTACGTTTTTTTATTCTAAAGCATGCGCATACCACCATTGCACCTCCTCGAACAGTTGCGCTCTGGGTTAGTGTATTTTACTCGGTCTCATTACACCAACAATAGCTCGAGTGGTAGGAAGCGTGCGAAACGTTTTTGGCGGTATCTTAGCAGATGTTACTGTTCTTGTGCGTTGGCGGCAGCTTGGAGTGCTGGCGTCTGATCCTAGATGTGCGCTTTCGATAGTTACCTATAATATTTTTAATATTTACTTTAATTTTATTTTTATTTTTTATATTTTATATTTTTGTTTTCCTAATATTCTTTTAGTAAATTTTTTACATTTGGATAAATTTTTACAGCCAATAATACAAAAGATCAATGAACTAGCCATAATAATATCAATACCTCTTAATGTCTGTAATGAAAAACATGTTGATTCAGAAAAACTATATTTTTGTTTTAAACTCCGAGCCGTTATCTTACCTTAAACCGGCCTACCTACATATATAGCAAGCATATTAAATTTGGAGAAAACATTATTTTTGAGGACAGTGCACCTGTGTAAACTTTTGACGTCCATCTAATATGCATTTACGATCTAGTACATTTTGCTTACAATTAATTTAACTCAAATCTATGTATGTAGATCTATTTTGAAAACTTCTAAGTGATACTATAAATACTATATTTACTAGAATATAAAAGAAAAACAATATAGTAGGTAGGTACATAAACATTATTATATACAATGCATCTATATATGTAAGTACCTATAATTAAAAACTAATGAAATTAATGAAGCAAAAAATAGTAAAAAGAAATACGGCGGTTTTCCGATGTTTTTAGTTTTAAAATCTCTTCTAACGCAGTTTTGTATATTTATTGGATCTCCCGAAATAATTTAAAAAAAGAACAAACCAAAATAAACTCTAAAAACAAAATAACAATTATGTATGTATATGTATACGAAAGCGTTATATACTTCTTCTTCTTTTTCTTATATATAAATACATACATTCATACATAAATATGTATATCCTCTTTTGCCTGCGTAGAAGATTTATGCATATACATATACTCGTATATTTATATATATCTACTTATTAAACTTAAACGATGTGAAAAACTGTACAATTAAATCACTGACCCCAATTATTTACGAAAATGTGATAATAATTGACAGCACAATTGCCATACAAAAATCTCTCCAACATATATGTATGTATGTATGTATACAGTATGCACATATAAGCATACCGAAAACTATACTTAACTATTAAAAGAAAGAGCAAGAGATTTTGACTTTGTAATTTATTAACTGAACCGAATACATATCTCTTGGGCGTTTTCAATCTGTTTCTTTTTTTATAATTCTTTAAAATCAAGTGTTAATGAACTTTAGTACACGCACTTTACTATACTATACAAGTTTTTCATTTCAATCCGTTCATAATTGGTTTAAAATATATGTACTCGTTCGTATATACAATCTACCTACCACTCAGCCAGTCATCCTTTTTTTTCTCTCTCTCTTCATCATTTTTCTAGAATAAATTAACATAAGACGCATATATTTTGTAATTATTATTATTATTATTAACACTACATTATATCTAGGATAAGATAATTTAGTAGATTTATTTATTTTACTTTATTAAAAAGTGAGATTTGTTGTTGACGATAGTTTAAGAAAATCTGCCTAAAATTATGGAAAATTTATGAATATTTACAATCATTGAAATTATGAGAACTAAACTCACATATGTATGTATGTGTGTATGTATGTAGGAACAAAATAGCAAAATTTTGTATTTACGTATTAATTTTATTTACGATTACCAACATAGTAGTGAAGTAGTGTTATAATGGCATGGCATTACCAGTTGCGTGAACAAAAATGGATGTCGTTAAATTGAAGAAAAATATTTCGCAAATTCTCGTATAACACGGCAAGCTATAGCACGGTTTCACTCTAACACAATAAGAAAATTGCAAAAATGGATGCACTTGCTCTTAGTCTTCTACAACACGTAAATTTTTGGAACATATCTACCGTGTTATAGGAGGGATACTTGTACTTAAAATAAATTAAGTTTCGGTTTAAGTTTAGTTTAATTGGATCTAAGTTCTGTTAGTTCATGCAACACCAAAAACACCGTTATTTTTGTGTAAAATCGGTACGATAATACGGCGACAGTGGCGCCTCGTAAGAATTATTATCATCATGGGACTATTTAAGAAAAAAATTACGCCATTTTGATGGAAGAAAATGAAAAAAAAATTGAGCGTTCACCGAAAATCTTGACCTTTTTTTTCGATAGTTTTTTTAAAATACAATGACCCAATTTTGACCTTTTTCTAATACTAAAGATATGGTTTGTATTTTTATATTTACATTTAAAAGTGCAGCATTTCTTGCTAAATAATACTGGAAATTTATTATAATACAAGAATTCAAAGTTTCCAACAAATCACACCTTTAATATAAAGAAAGCTCAAAAACCGCCGAAAAAATGGTCAAGATATTGGGTGAACGCCCAATTTTTTTCCACTATCTTCTGATAGTAAGGCAAACTTGTAATTGAAAAAAAGTCAACAAATGTACTCTTATTAGTTTAGCCTCATCCTTTTTATACCCGTATGATGTTAATCATTGGGTATTATAAATTTGGTACGGAGTTTGTAACCCCCCTTATTATCCTCGTGAAATTCTAAGTCGAAATATGCATGTCCGTCCGTGAGTTCGGCTAAACGGATAAAGCTGTAAAGCTGACGGTTGAATGTTTATTATGTGGTCCTAGAATAAGATTTCAACATTTTTTTAGAGCAAATCGTACAAAATATAGGGGAGGTGTGCAGATAATTTTTATCATTTATTCGACAGATAGTTGGAATGTAGAAAAAATGAATATGATAACAAGTGTAGAGAATACAAAAATGAATATTTCATTCATAGGCCAAAAAGTTCAAGGGCCCATCATTATGGCGCTGCAATCAATTTTATGTAATTTCTAAGCTTTTAATCAATTACTCGAAAAATATTCGGTTTACGGAAAAAATGAATATGACAAAAATGATAGAGAATAAAAAAATGAAGATTTCATTTATAGCCCAAAAAGAGCGGCCGTTATGGCACTACAATCAATTTTATTTTATTTCCAGGGTTTTTAATCATTAGCCAATTATTCCTTCTTGACTGGTTCTAATAGTAATTATTCAGTAACATAATTTTCTTGGTAACACAACACAACACAAGTGACCAACTCAATAATTATGAAAATTGAAATATGCCATTCGGAGGATTGAAATATTATTTTTTCATCCCAACACTCATAATATCAGAGCAATCAAAACATAATTTAGATTTGTATATATAGCAAGAAATTGCCAAATCATCTTGAACTTTCATCATAATATTTAAAATGAATTATCTCGAAAGGATTCAGTCACCTGAATAAGCGGAATCATTATAAATTTATTAATACGTTTGGTTTATGCAAGCACCACTTTTCAATTTATTGTGGGTCCAAAAAATAATTAAACCAAATTGGACGGTTATAATTCGTAAATAAATTGATAAAATTAAATAGTCAAATACGAGACTGATTGCTTAATTAAAAATGACAGTGGTTTACCTATACATTATGTGAAAAATATATTACATAAGACAAGCATTCTATAGTGATAATATAATATATGGAGTGGAAAGTTATACATATATAATTATATTCAAAAATTAAACCAATAATTAAAGCTGATTTATATAAACTTAAGAAAATGAATGTCTTAGCATGACATATTTTTTTTATTACATTGTCTGACTACGCCGCACCACAAAAATATTAAGAAAGATTTCACCAGCAAATTTAAAAAATTTTGGAAGATGAATTAATTTGAATAATTTGTTAATTTAGCCATAATTTTACAAATTGGACATATTAAAATTTAAAACATCCAACGAACAAAATATTCAATAAACTAACTGGAGCACAAAAAATTGAAAGTAAATAATTTCCTGAAAAATATTGGCCATGTGTGCGTGGCAGGGACGAAATGTACAAATGTATAAGAAATAAAAATATCCACCATCTTTGATATACATACTTTGAGAAAATCTTCCCAAAAGGAATTTATAATTTTAGTTGATTATGCATTCATATGTATTTTGCTCTTTCGAAAAGTTATTACCTTGTCATACATATACGTATAATGTGAATGTAATTTTTTATTTAATCATTAAGTATCTCTATTTCCTTAAAAAAACCAGTAAGTAAAGAAAAAATAATTTACTACGCCGGTTATAACTAATAACTATAACCGTACTTATTTATTATCTTCACCTTAATTTATCTATTTTTTCGGTACAAGAAATAAATATTGAGAATTGATTGCAGCGCCATAATGGTAGGTCGTAAAAGTTTTTTATCTAGGGGTCGTTACACATATTTGTATATAAATTCATATAACCGAAAATTGAATGAAATGAAAAAAAACTGCACTGATTTTAACACAAAATTAATTTTATTAAAAATAATTCTTAAAATTATTATTCGACTTAAAAATAAATTTAGGAGAGTAGGATTAAGGAACACGTG
Organism: Platyura marginata; assembly: GCA_026745375.1. Classification (NCBI taxonomy): domain Eukaryota; kingdom Metazoa; phylum Arthropoda; class Insecta; order Diptera; family Keroplatidae; genus Platyura; species Platyura marginata. The sequence continues at coordinate 8,938 of JANSTT010018571.1, forward strand.
TGTTTAATATTTTACTGGTAGCTTGTGAAACTTTTGTCCTTTTATGTTTTTCGTCTTCTTTTCGTATATTTCCTTTGTTAATTGTGTGGATTCGTAAGTCCAATTCTTCTGCTCTTCCTTCAGTAATTTTTCTTGTTTCTCACCGTTAATATTTTTGTGTCTTTTCGCTGCAAAGGCTAGCGAAAGTCTTTCTATAACTTTTCTAGCTATTAGCTAGCACTTGCAAAACTCTCACTCTTTTACAAAACGAAATTACAAGAATGTACTTAGACAGGACAGAATAGATAGAGGAACTTTTAAATAATTACAAATAAACTTAAAATTAATAACATCGATATATGGAACGAACCAAAGGACGACATGAAACAAACCAAAGGAGTCGTTACAACCCTAAGGTGAATGCCTATTCCTTATTCCACCAATGTGATGTAATTTAATGTAGCGGGTCCAATGGGCCGCTTTGTTATTATTAAATTAATGAAATTAGACATGTGTATGTATTCCATGGGTGTCTGGAAGATGTCAGTTTATTAAAAATATCACTAAGTGTTAATTGTATTATTATAAAAGAATTGTTATTTATTAATGAAAACACAAACCTAGAAAATAAATAATAATAGGTACTTAGTATATGTTTAAAAAAAAAGAATTTTAATTTATACTTAGTCTTTATATTTTACTTAAACCTATCAAGAAACATTTCTCACTTTTATCACTTAACTGTTCTACCAATTATTGAAAAAAAGTTTAATTTTTATGCAAAATTTATTTTATGATAATAAATCTGAAAAATGTTGGCTTTCCCATTAGAAAATGACTGATTTAGAGGAGCGCCAATATAGATTTATTAGGTATTTTAATAAGACTTTTATCATCATATTAATAATTTAATTATTCAAGCGAAAGATTTAACCAAAAAAAAACCACTCCCATGTTCTTCATTTTAGGATAATCTTACATTTACATAAATCTTTCAAGTTCTATTATTTCATTTGGATTTACGCCCACATTTCTATAAACAGCCTATATGATACTTACCTATTCTCCTTGCAATTTACCCATCATCGACACTTTCCGGCATTCAATATTCATTCGAAACTAAAATAACACCCGTAACTACTGATTTGACAGTGTGTCCAGTGCATTAGGTGTTAGTTAAAGACTTTCGATATCACTTGAAGACCCGATTTCAAGGGAAACAAAAAAACTTGAACAGCTAAGCACCCACATGAATACGTTTATAAATTTATTAAGATAATTTTCTATTTCTTGTAATTGTGACGCTAATCCTTTTAAGAATAATTTTAAGACCATTAGGGGCCTTTCTTCTTCCTTCTATCTGATCTCTTTGTACAATGTGCATTAGTAGGTACTCATACTGTACTTATATTTTAATCGAACGTGTTACTTCAGCATAATATCTAATCAAATGCTTTTGTGTACATCTGTACATAGTTAGTTTAGTTTAGTGTGGAGCGCCCGAAAATCCTTAAGCCTCGATAGATGACATCTCTCTATTGTTATACATTTATCTCAATTAAAATGAGCTCGTAATTTTTTGTAGAAAAATACAACACTTGAGATATTCTTTTTACGGAAACCTTACAAATGCTCGCTATTTGACTGCCATTTTTTATGCATTGTCATTTTTAAGATAATGTCATTATTTAGACATTAAGTGCCGTCTAACTACCCGACCACAGATTCAAATCATTCATCCCTCCAGTCAGTCTTGAACTCGGAACCTAACACTCCAAAGGCAGCGAGCCCATTATCTGAGCCATTTGGTTGGTACATAAATTAGTCTTTTTTATTTCAATGCTGTAATCACAAATAAGTACAAAATTACTTTTACATTTCAAATTAAAATTATATTTCTGTCGATATCACTGTCCTTAATAAAGTACCTACCTAGTGGTGTACAGAGTTTGGGTACCTAATATAAAACAATCAAATACTCTTGCCGAATGCAATTACTCAATACTAACAGTGAATAGTATTTTATTTACGGATAACAATTTTTAGCAATTTTTAATAAAAAAACGCCAATAAAATATTTCTTTCGCACTAACATTTATTATTTCAATATATATGTCCTTCTCTAAATGTTGCTAATTATACAGACCAATGTCTAATTTTTAAAACATTTTTTGAACAAATTTTCATGAGGCAATAAGTTACCAATTCATTATTTGAAAATTTTTGTAAAATCGAGGGTTTACTCTAGAATCATAAATATTGGTGCAAAATAAAGGCACACTTTTCCAGATATGTACACTGGGGCATCAAGAGTATTCGTAAAAAATTACATTATATCTAAAGGCGATTTTTACGAATACTCTTGATCCCTAGTGTAAATATAATATGATAAGTTTCGATGTTTTTTTATTCAGTTTAAATTCATTTTCTGCATACACTATAAGTAATCCACTCGCGAAGCCACATCCCCCTATTTGTGCTCTCGTTTTTGGCCGAGACGGAAAATTTGAACATTCGACTCAATAAATCGTATCAAATATTTTCTACTTAAATTAAATTAAAAAAAATTTGACTAGAAAAATATTTACTACAAAGATCGGCTATTTGGCTGACAAGTATCCGCGGTTACCTTCGAAACCGAAAAGTATCGAACATTGCACTTGCACATCACTATTAATAAGCTCAAAATATACAAAAAGAATTCTAAATAATAACTGAAAATATTGTTATCGGAATGTCATTTCTATGTTATAATCAAATTCCACAGGTATATTGTCCAGTACAACTATTTAAGGGCAGATGTCACTGCAGTAAAAATGCATTTGTGGTAAAAATTAAAGTGGTTTCTCTAGTTTAGAAACTTAACCGGATAGATTGCGCTAGTCGCTAGTGAAGGTTATGGCCAGAGTGCGAAACCGGGAAAAATTCACGGATAAAAATGAAAAAAATCATTGAAAATAAATTAAATCTTCTCAATTATAATTTATTTGGAAAGAGAAGTGAGTGTAAACTATTTTTGTATGCATTTTTAGATTTCTACATTAAAGCCTCGCTGTACAGGATGTTCATTTATAAATTAAAAGATAACTTCCTTTCCTATAATTACGATCGAATGAAAAAAGTCAATTTCAAAGATATTGGCAAAAATTCATCGAAATCCGAAAATCCAATTTTTCATATGAAAACACTCAATTCACCACGAAACTTACAGGCAAACTCTGAAATCGGTCATATTTGCTTTTATTTCATATACAAAAAAAAATTAATTCCTCAAAATAATATTGATTTTGAATAGAATTTTTGAATGTAGGAAAATGACTGTGTCTAAAAAGCATAAAATAGCTACGCAAAATATATGTAGATACTCGTATATGTATAGGTATTATAGGCACAGGGAAAATATCTTAGAAATACTTTTTTGTTGTTGGTTGTCGCATGGTTCTTGTATCACAATAAAAAGAAAAATCTTTTTTAGAACAAGAGATACGATTTTTTTTTCTCATTTGATACTTAGACGAACTTTCTCCCGTTTATTATACTATACTTCTTATCAGCCATTTGTAACGATAACCTTTTGATCATCTTACTATATAGGTTCAGCTTGTATACGTAGGAAAATGTATTATCAAATTAAAAAAAAGAACATGTTAGGCGCCAGCTGCAAATCTAATGGAAGATGGGAATTGAACAAAAAGATGTACATACATTGTATGTACAATAAAACATACTCTAGGTATTGCCTATATTGATACATATTCATACCTAATGATTACCTACTCCTGTTTTGTAATTTTGAACTTTTATAATTTACTTATACGTACGTGATTATGTACAGTACATACATAAGTTGGTATAGTAGGCATATTTATAGGTGAACCCTTAAAGAATTTAAATTTATTCGATTAATTGAGTTTTAATCGATAAATTGACAGATTGGCCAAATCAAATTCAACACTGACCGTCCAATTCCTAACGCCAAGCTTGTTACTATCGGTCTCAACGTCATCGATCCACCGCAGTTTCGGTCTCCCCCTCCTTCTAAGCCCATATTTTTATGTCTCTGTCTCTGTACGATTGGCTGATAATCAAGTTTTCAAATTTAATTTTTACTTTGGTTTTTAACTTAAATTATTTAGTCAAGTGATCATAAATTTAAAAAAGAAATTTCTTTAGTAGTTACAGTTTGTACTTGTCTGTTTATTAGACGAGCCAATTTACGCCATTGCATTTGAGGCAGTAATTTGTAAACTTATTTAAAAAAATAAATAAAAAAATAATGCAGAAAGTACTTTTTTTTTAAAAATATTTAAGTGCATAGACTCTACGTCTACATATCGATGGTTCTTTGTCAAAAGGACGTCAATACTCTAAATATTCAAAAACTCAAATACTAAATATTTTTTCATAGAAATAGATGTTAAAAGCGGGAAAAAATCATATTTTTTCGTGAAATTTAGTAAAATAGTGTTGCCAGATAGTGTAAAATATCCTAAATTACTAGATTTCATAAAAAAACCATTTTTGGGCCCTTTAACAAATAATCATCAATATGTACAGGGTGCGCCATCTAGACAGGGCCTATTGAAATGTTGAATAACTCCGCCATTTTTCAGCCGATTTTGA
>JANSTT010018572.1:0-13539 GCA_026745375.1 Platyura marginata
CCTTGCAACAAGATTATTTTTATAAAAATATTTCAATAATTAAAGAAGTTATACGGATTATTGTAGGAATTTCAGAGATACATCACATAGGCAAAAATATAACCCACGCTACGTTACGTTTGTACATAAATTTTATTAACATATTTTTTGTAATTTTAGAAAACTGATTTAAATGATTTTAATGACCTTAAAGGATTTCAAGAAAATAAAATAAATTTTTGGAATTGTTTTCTATTTTTTCTAAAAATTACAAAAAAATATTAATAAAAGCTGTGTACGAAAAATACTTTGTACCACTGTATTTGTTTGGTGTTTGTATATGTGTAGGGTAGCTTTTCAAAAGGCTAAATTGTTTTTGAATATAAAAAAAAACAAAATTCCCAAAAATGATTGCAACATTTAAAAATATTCAAAATTAGCTAAAAAATTAATTTTAAAAATAAAACAAGAAAATTTCCTTTCTTTATTAATTTCTACAAAAAATATTTACCTACAGAAAGTTTGTTTTATTTCTTAAATAATAGAGCAAAATTTTGACAAAAGGTGAAAACCAATTTTTTTTTTAATTCGATAAAATTCTTGAAGTATTTCTTTCCAAAATTTCCACAGAATTTCTATAGATCATTACAGTAGGCCGCCAATGAATTTTTACCACTATGAAAAATCGGTAAATTGTACTGATTTTTTAATAAAATTAAGATAAGATAAAGTTAACGAAAACTTAAAGAAAAATATCAAAATCTTAAAAATTACAATTGGTATCGATTGGATCGTAGTTTTTCTAGAGTTCTTAAAATTTTTTGTGAGAGTTCCCAAAAAATTTTGTTTTTTATCAATTTTTATGGCTATCCGCCGAACAGTTTTGAACAGAGATTTCATTTTTTAGCAATTTTTCTATATACATAAATTTGATTTTATTAACTGAGCTGCAATTGATTTTGAGACGTCTTTTCCCCCCATTTCTGAAAATTTACATGATTCCATTAATTTTCTTATTTTGGATTAATATTTTCACTCCAATTTTAATTTCTTTAATAGAAACAAAGCTTTACTTATAAATTTCATTAAAAGAAAAAAAATACCACTGCAAACTAATGCAAATTTTGACTTATTATCATTACCAAATATTTTACTAAAATGGCGAAAAATTAAAGATGAGCGTACAGAGACACAAAGGTACGCAAAATTGTTGGTGAATACTTTTTTTTACGAGTATCATTGATGGTTTTTCCAAAAATTCAATTAAAAATGACAAAAATAGAAGCATTTTCTCAGAAATATACTAGTGGCACAAGTTTATTGGCAACATACTGTATATCCCTATGTCGATACTCGATTTCTAATAAAATATCCCTTTGCCATCCACCGATTAGCTCAAGTTCCGTTCAGCCAAGCAAAGAACGACCAATAAGGCGAAAATACAAAAAGATGGACAAACCGGCGATCAGAGTAGACGATCTGAAGTAATTTGTGAAGTGCACTTAGATCAATTATACAACATTAATTCACCATCATTGAACGCATGGCACCTAAACTAACAGAGTTTGGCCTACGATTATCGGAAAACCGACATAGTGGCTGAGGAAGGAAGCCCAGATATTCAAATAAGTCACTTGCATCCCTAATCCCTACCATACGTCCTTAGAAGTATGTAATTAAATAAATTGTTCTAATTTATTTGAAATTTATTAATAAATTGAATAATTATAAGTGGTGTCTCAAGATCCAGGGGAATTACGCCATCTCCATGATTGTCTTTAAAAAAAAAAACTCATCTTTAGTCACATAAGACTGAAAATATTCCATCTCTATTCGTATTGTGTTAATTTTTGTTGCATAAACGGCAAATTGCTTTTAATGGCAAACATTTGATGGCCTGTGATGGTCAAGTTGGCTTACAAATTATCGAATCTATTTAGGGAGTATGATTTTAAAATTTGTATATCTGCTCTGACAAAATTAAAAAATAAATCCAAAAATCCTCAGAATAGTAGCCAGAATTACGCTAAACGAGGACATTTAAATATAAGACTACTGTAGATCTTTTGGGTCTCAGCGGTAAAGAGTTAATAGCCTCACAGCCCCCTTCCCCATAACCATAACCATAGAATAAAAGATTAAATTTGAAAATTTTAGAAATCACCTTTTTCACTTCTTATGTAGATTCTTTAAATTCTCTAGATCTCTAGAATCCTTATTTGGTTTGAAGAAGATCATATGGAAGGTTTTTTTATGTTAAAATCTATTTATTTAAATTCTTAATTACGTTTTCTACAAACTACTTAGGTACTATATAAAGAGCTACTACAAACAACAACTATGTACATACATTGGCTTCATTCTTATTGTTCACTTTTCCTGTGAATGTATATTTTCTTCTTAAACTTTTAGTTCAAAAACATTTTCCAATATTTCCAAATCATTTCCTTCTAACCAAATCCTTTGATCTTATTTGATTTATCTTATAAATTGTTATGCGGTACACCTAAGAAGAAGAATGTTATGTCGATTGGTGTTGTTTTTCTGCTACATCTTCTTCTACTTCTTCTTTGTTTAAATTTTACATGTGTTTCGGTTTTGTTTCTATCTGCATTTGGAATAATCTTGTAAAGTCAACTCTAATCTGTTGGTTTAAGAACTTCGATTTAATGAAAATCTGTAACTTTTGGCTTATTTGTTTTTGTGTTGCACATATAGAAACAGAGGAATGATTGGCTTTAAAAGTTTAGAATTAGTTTAGATTTCTTAATTTTTGGAACAATTTAGTTGTGTCACTCTTAACAGAGATTTCTTAACTGTTTTTTTTGTTGTAGTCTAAACATTTTTTTTGGAGAGAGAGAGAGAGAAGTTAAAGATTATTGGCGTGTCAACTAAAGTAACAAATTATCGATAATATACTTAATTTGTTACTGGTAACAAATGTAAATGTTACACGACGAAAATCAAGTTACATTTGCTACATGTATTTGTTATCAAAATTTATTACCTATTTTTCAACCCAATGGTTGTTGCCAATTCGCCATTCTGAAATATTTCGGAACAATTCGGAATATGTGTTGTGATGAGATTATTTCATGTATCTGTCAAACTGAATTTGACGGAATCGTATTAGTTTTGCTACATTTGTTACATTTGTTTACATTTGTTTCATTTATTACCAGCTTTGGTAACAAATGTAACTAATGTAACAAATTTCGAAAAAAGTGTTACTTTAACAACCCTGGTCTTGAATCATATTTCCAGCGAATTGTTCGATTGAATTGATATGGAATCTTTGCCCTAATATTGCATATTGAAGGCAGTCTTATAATATCGTCGGTGTAACTGTGATATGCTCGTAACTACAGGAGAAGGAAAAATAGATTTATGGCATAAGAGTTGTCGCTTTAGGAATTTTGGAGCTAAACGGGCGGTTTTTTTAAATTTTTTTTTTCGCATAAATTCTTTTCTTTCTGAAGAATATTTTGGCATAAAAACCTCAAAATCGTAAAAATATCAGATACAGCATATCACAGTTACACCATCGATGTGCTTTACTGTTATTAATTATTGGATGGCACTTGCTGCAGGTCAGTTCGAAGATCACGTTTTAACTGTCAAAATTTAAGCTTTTTAGCTTCAGCCGAAAAGTCGAAATCTTGATCACGGACATACACATTTCAACTTAGAATTTAACGATGAATATTAAGGGGGGGAGGGGACTTTACAAACTCCATTCCAAAGTTATAATACCCTTTGATTATAAATAAATTAGTATCAAAATTACAAAATTACTTGCTAGATATCTTCGATTTATTGTTTCATTGTTTTTTTTTTCTCACATGCCAAGTCTTAAGAATCGCCATAGAGGCAATAAATTTTAGTTCTCACACCTAGTAATGACTATTCGAGTGAGGTGAGCAAAACAAAAACCAAATCTTAAAATTTGTATTTAATTTTGTTTTGAATTTTGAAAATAAATAATAATTCATTCAAAAAACTTAGTTTTTGATTTATATATTTTGACTATATATTCAATATTGCAACAATAAAAATGAGAATAACAAAAAATACCAAAGAAAGCTAGTCTTTTATATTTCTACTGCTGTTTAATATACAATGATAGTCTCGATCACGTCAAAAAGGCATAAAAATTTAATTTATGGAAAAAATTCAAAAAAAAAAGCTTCCGTTAGACTTTTTACTATAAGAAATAAATAACAAAAAAAAAAAAAAACAAAGAAAATAAAATTTGCAAAAATACAAAGAATCAATTATTAACCTAATGTTAAAAATTAAATTTTTAAATGTTTATGGCTACAGTTTTATTGCACAATAAATTAATTTTATATTCATCGAAATATGTTTATTGATTAAAAATTAATAGAGGAAAAAGACAAAAAAAAAAACGAACTCTCCAAAAATCTTGTTCTGACCAGACTATTAAATTCTAAATTACAAATTATCTATTTTTTATTTTGTCTAATATTTCGACCACATGTTGTTTATTATTATTTTTACGACTGTCAAACAAGACCGTCATTTCTTCCTTTCGTTTCACTTCGATTTCATTTGTACATCTCTTTTTATATTGGTCATCTCCCATTTTCACTGGTGCAGCAACAACATAACAAAAAAAAAACCAGAAAAAAAACAAACAAAAGAAATATATAGAAAAGAAAAGAAGCCATCTCTGTTACACCAACTGGGAGAGAAAATTTTCGTTGCTCAAATCTCTGCTGAAAAAAAAAACATTTATTATTTTCTATTCACCTTTCTCTGGTTGCATGTGGTGTTGGATGCTTACATGAAAAGCTCATTCACGAATACAAATCACAGTACACCAGTCGACTTTGACCCATTCGGATTCGGATAATCTGTTTGGTTGCTGGTGGATATTTAATTTTTGTGTCGAGTATTTAATAATATCGTGTTTGTTTGTTTGTGTGGGTGTTTGTGTGTAACGTCAAGTCAAGATTTTGTGCTATTATTACTAATAAATTGGAATATTTTTAATTGACAGTGGATCAATAAATAAAAAAAAAAGGTTTTTTTTTTCCTGTGATATACTGTTTGTAATAATGACCAACTAAATTTTAATTTCCCCAAAAAAAAGTATTGTTTTAATAAAAAAAAATCCAAAATAGTTCAAAAAATTTAAAAATTCAAAAATTCTAAAAAAAAGTGCACCGAAAATGATTTCAATTATTACTACGGAAATATTAGTAATTCTTTTATCGTTAATACTACTCGATGGGATTATTCTAGCTAGAACGGCAACCTCAAGAGAAACACCGTCGTTGGCGGTAACAGCAACATCGTTGCGTTTACAACAATGCCAAGAAGGGTGCTTGAAAAAGGTAAATACACCTTATGAGGGAAAAAAAATAAAATAAAAAAATAAAAAATACTTTTTGGGAAATAGAATTTTTTTTCTTCGTTTTTTTTTTGTCAAATTCTTTGTGTGTGTTGTTTTTTTCGATTTAAATTGTTCGGTGACCTAGAAAACATGCTGGGAAAATTGTTTGCTTTTTATGTACGTATATATATGATGAAAGGAATCTAAAATCGTATAGTAACGTAAGGATACATGTTTAAGTACATACAATGTAGATATGTAGATATGGAGTCATTTTAAAAATGTACCCCCCTATGTACCTAATAATATTATTTAATACAGAAGTATGTAGAAGATGTAAGTAAAACAATGTGTGTGGCCTATGAATAACGGGGTTTGGGGTTGAATTTTTAAACTTATCCTCTTCAACACACATACATACATACATATATTATACCTACATACACATATCCTCCCATTCACCACGATTTTATTTAAATATTTTTGGTATTTGAATTCTCCGCATTTTCAAATGAAAGGAAATTTATTTTGCGTAAAATGTATTTTTAAAAATATGTAATTTGTTTGCGGATATGTACAACAACAACAACAACAACAACCACACCAAACAAAATGAAAATTTTGAGATAATACTTGAGTTTAAAAATGTTTTATCTCTACAATAAACGGTTTTGTGGGTATTTACAAAAAAAAAAACAAAACAACAAAAAAAATTTCAAAAAAAAGAGGCAAAGGGATTAAAGGGAAAGCAATATTGATGGTATTTGATCTGGTTTTAAAACAAAAACAATTTTTTTTTATTTTTTTTTTATGAAAGCTTTTAGTGGTTAACATGCTGATAGTAGGATTTCTACATTAGGGTGGTCCAAAATGACCTTTTTTTTTCCTTTATAGAGGGTCTCCGCATTTTGTTTCCATATCCGAAAAAGTAAGTATACCTAAATACGTATTTTTTGGTTTTTCCAAAATTTAGATTTTTAATTACATGGGCAAAAAAAAGCACTTTTTTTGGATTTTTTTTTTGAATAATTGTTTAGGATTAGAGAAAATAAACTTATAGGACTTTTAGAGAGACTATCCAACGAAGAATTTGTATAGGGTTTCGAACACCGTCATTTTGACCCGGACACTTCGGATTTGGCATTTATTCTCCGGGCTCCGGTTCACAATGAAGATCTCCGGTTCTGAAAGAAATAACGAAATAACATATTTTAAATTTTATTATTATTTTTTTTCAATGGAATCCGATGGAGGAATGACAGGAATAGAAGTTCGCCTAAACTTAGTTAAGTCCAAACTGGCAATTCGAATTAATTTTGAAGTGGATTTTGAAACATTTTATTCATATTTAAAAGCCCTAGAACAGAAAACGTTGGTCGAAAGTGGGCAAAATGACAAAAAATATAATTTTAGAAAATAGAGTTTTGGAATTCAGTCTACTTTTTCTTTTTTACAAGACACCTCCCCCCTTCCATAACAAAAATATTTTTCTCCGGGTCAGCATTGGTGCAATGGTAGTAACCCAAAATTTGTATTATACTACTTTTTTTTGGATTTGGAAACAAATTGGGGTGGATCAAGTCCCTTTAGTTAGCAATTTTTGCAATCTATTTTTGGACCACACTATTGTACAATATGTATATCTCTAGCTATACATATTTGTATGTGGTTAAAAGTGAAGAGGAGTGTGATGAATATTTTTTAAATTTATTTTTATGGCAATTATAGCAATGTTGATAGTCCATAAAACATTTGTCTGTTGCCATTTATAGCAATAACATACGGAACGTAAATTTGTCTGTACCTATTTTGAAGAATAAAACATATAAAACACAATTTTGGCCTCTCTACACAATCACGGCTCTGACATCTGAACTCTTACATGCTCGAATGGTTTATTATATTGTTTGAGTGTCAAATTGAGCATGCGCAATAAATGGCTATTGGTATTGATAGTACTTGCGCAAGAAAAGACATCATAAATTAGGATCAATAAAATTCGATATAATAAAGCGCATCTTCTGTTTGAAGTATTCTTTTTTTCTTTCCGGTTTTCCTAACAACAACAACAATAATAAATATTATCTCACAATTGTTAAACATTTTGACTTGTGATTTGAAGCCAAAAATACCGAAATTTGTTTATTTTTAAATAATTCCCTAGATCCCTAGAAGGACCTTCATTTTATAGTTGAATCTGAGTAAGCATTTGTAGTGTTTCCGTAAAAAGAACACCTCAAGTGGTAAATTTTTCCATAAAAAAAAAAGAAGAAAACGTCAAATAAATGTAACTGGACCATTGTAGACCTAAGTAAAACAAAACGGCTGCGCAGTGTAGGTGATTCATAAAAAAAATCACACTCCTATCAAAATCAATCAATAGTTGAATCTGAATTACCCTCTACTGAATACAAACTCTTACTTTGGCTAATCGTGTAGAAGTCGAATACCGAATGTTCCGGAGGCACTTACTTAGGCCCTTTAGTTCATCTTCCAATTAATTAACCAATGGAGCTAAACTAATTAACAGTTTTACGAGTGATTTTTGTATAATTTGTGTATAATTAGTGAAGATAAATAAATATTTTGAGATTTTAATGTCCCAAAAAATTAAGTAACATCAGCTCAGATTGAGACCATAGTGGTGTGATTCTTAGAAATTAAGATAAAACCTTTCAATTTTAATGGGCCTGTGCAAGATTTTGCTAAGAGAACAATTCTCTTGATATTATTGTCAATTGATCCATTAAAATAATCCATATTAGTTACAAATTTACAATTTAATTTCTAACTGCCTCGAATACGGTCCACAATAAGTTTTCTTCAAGTTTTATTTTTAAGACGCACACAAATTGATTAGACAACAAACAAACAAAAAAAAATCTCTTTTAAATTGTGATTTGATGCAATCGCGTGGATACTTATCATAAATTTGAAATGTTTATTGCTCTTTAGTTTCAGTATTTTTATCTATTTGACAGTTTACATTCTAAATATCTATCAAAATAAATTTATTTTTCTAAATGCTTAACCCGCATGCTGTTAAACGATTATTTAAATTTAATGTCAAGTTGTCGACTTGGCCATATAATTTACATCCAACTAGTGTGTACAAGAGTTTGTTTAAATTAAATTGGATTAAAACGTAACATACACACACACACACTAACACACACCATGCACACACATTTTCTGCTTTTCTCTCTGATGTTTATTGAATTGACTTATTTGCATTAATTTTAAGTCAATGAGAACTAATTTAGAGCTGTTATTAAATCACATCCATTGCTTTAGGTAAAGATAAATTTTGAATGTCTACCAATTTACAAAATTAAATTTTAAATTATCGTTTTTTTTTTGGGATAGAAGTGTAGGCACAGAAAATTTAATTTAACTTGATGGTCATACAAATAAGTGAATGTTCGTTTTGTTAATAAATTAAAATTTTATTTAAAACTTATGTAAGATTTTTGTAGAAAAAAAAATTAAATTTTGGTACATGAGATAACTACGTTTAATAAATTGAGTATTTATGGCATAAAAATAATCGTAAATGTATAAAAAAATCCATTTTAAAAATGTATGAGTAAATATAAAAATATTTCTCTACGTTCTTGTGTGTATTTGTAATGTAAGTGTAAAAAAAATCTAAAAATTGGTGTAAATTTATATTTTTTTTTTAAAAATTGTTTTTTAATCAAAATTTAGCTTTAACTATTTTTTGTAAGCCTCTATCTACTACTCAGTTCATTTTTATTTTTAAAATGGTCAGATTGAGCGATTTACAGTGAGAACTGCCCTAAGACAGAAACTGTTAAAGACGCAAAAACCTTTTTAAGACGGAAAATATTCTCCGGTCCCTTGATTTTTCTATTCAAAGGAACAAACCAACCAAATTGTATTACATAAGTACATGTACATTAGACCGGAGCGTTTTTGTATGGAAAATGCAAAAAAAAAACTAATTTCCCGACATCGCTATAGAAAACGCACCGCACCGGCCTAATGTACCATACATTAAAAATTAAAAATATTTTCGTTCCTTGAGATTCCGTCTTAAGACAGGTTTCACTGTAATTTATTTTTAAATAATGGTCATCATTCAAAAAAATACGATAAATTCAATCTTCAAAAGTTTTTACAAATAACATTTTTTTTTTTAAATTATTTTGGATTCAATCCTAATAATATTTTTTTCAAAATTTCGTAAAAAATTATTACAAATATCAAAACAAATCCTCGTTTAACGAATAAATCATATCCAATTTGCTTATTTGTCATCAATCATCAGATTAGAATTAGAATTTCGCCACTTTTAGTGAAACTTTATTCAGAATTTATCTAAAACTAAAAATGTCTTAAATACAAAATTCTATCGTTGTGGATGCCATTTTGAATTTAAACGCCATTTTATAAAATCGATAAATTCTCTATTGTCACAGAAATAATAAAAAAAAAAAATTTACTACTATTCTAAGTTATTTCCATAATATGAGATATTAATTTTATTAGAACTAAACGTCATCAATATATCGTCACCATTCAGCTCTATCCATAATAATAGCTTTTGGTCGATGTCATCTTTTATTTCACTCCATTTTCTTTCAACCGCATGTCCTTGAATTTAGATATAAAAAAAGGAGACATTACATCTTAACAGTTCTTTACTCTTTACTTACTTATTTTATCGAGTGACTATGGTGGTTAAAAGATGGTTTAAGCCTAACGCACACTGAGGCGGTGGTGGTCACTGTGGCGTTGGCGATGGCGGTACAATACAACACAGTAAAATGTATTTGACAGTGCACACTAGGACGGTATGACTGCCGCGGTAGCGCGGTCAGTGTGGCGTTCTATTTTGTGAACGCTACATGTTCTATTTTACCGCGTACCGCGCTTGAATTTATTATTGATTTTCATGGAAAACGCAATGTCAGAAAAATTCAAAAAATTATTTTACTGAAAAAAATAATATTTATTATTCATTTCCTTGGAAACAATGTCTACTATATCGCCACCGTTTTTAGTGTGCGTATATTACCGCCACCGCTTTATCGCCACCGTGACCGCTACTGCCACCGCCTCAGTGTGCGTCAGACTTTATTGATTACGAATCGATTTTTTTTTTGGAAAAGTCAAAATTTTACTCTGGTATGGCACTAAATCTCCGCTCCATGTTTTTTATTTGGGCTTAATTTTAAATGTTCTTTCCTCAATAATTATTTGAAATATTTTTCCTTGAAAAATTGATACCCTGGAACTATTTTTTTAGAAATTTAGCACTCCATGATTCAGTGCGAAAATATTTGCCCAAGATCTGAACATAAATGTTCAAACCATTTTTTTTAAATAATATTTTTATTTGTCGGACCTATATTTGACATTGTCAACCAAGGAATCGAGAAGGAGTTCAGATTAGATTTTAAAGGTATTCTTCCTATAGTTAAGTAGGTTGATAAGGAATTACCCCCCACTATACATTATTTTCTTAGGGTAAAATCGAGGATAATTTTCCTGTTCCGACAAAAACCGCTAATAATTATTTTTGTTTTCAAGTTAGCATCTCGGAAAAATTTAATTAACGGAAATTTTCCTTTTTTATTTTGTATCAAAATTATTTTTTTGGATATTTTTACGAAAGAAATTAATTTTTACCTGCAGGCCAGGTATTATGACAATACTCGTAAGTTATTGTGCTAAGTAATTTTTGTTATTACACCTACATACAATATTCTTGAAAAATAAAAATAAATTGCTAATATCGTACACAGTGGGAAAATAATGTTCCCAAAATAAAAAAAAAAAAAACTTTTTTTGTTTCAAATGTCTGGCAGAAAACTTTTCTTCTTTTTTTCTTTTTTTTTTCTTTTTTTTATCCTCAAAGTAAAGAAATATTTTAATATAAACGGTTTAGTACCATATTCAAGTTAGATATTGTATATATATTGGTGTTATATCTTCCAGACACTATCTAAGTATACTTCAAAAAGCTTCAATCCCAAAACAAAAAAAAAACAAAAAAAAACAAACAATATATATATAAAAACAAAAACATTACTCGGCTTAAGCTGACTTGATTTTACAAATTAAGGTTTTTGTGTATGGCTCTATATATATATACGAAAAAAGCCTTAACTGGCATTATGGTTTCTGTACATATGCTCAATCCTGGGATAACGAAAAATTGCTTCACAAGATTGCTAAAGATATTTTACTTATATTACAAAATAGTATATATACCGTTTTACTATACATATACATACATAGATGTATATACATATATTGTATGTATGTATGTATAGTATGTATGTATGGATGATATGAGTAAAACGATTTCATATATAAAATACTGGAAAAAGTCTATTATTCGAAATTGGTTTTAGGTTTTACGATTTCAAAACACATGTCTTCTTTATTTTTTTATTTATTTTTTCTTTTTTTTTTCTTTTTTTTTTGCTGGAGATGAGAAAAAAACACAGAGCTCTATCTATAATAAAAAATTTGCTGGATAATGTCATTGATTCGGAATAGAAAGACAAAATAAATAGCATCAAAACCTCTTAAAGTGTAGCCCAACAAATTTGTCAAGTGGTTGGTTAGACATTTTTATTTTTTGCTAATATTTTAAATCATTTTTTTTATTTTTTAGGGAATTTTAAAAATAGAACCCTAAAAATAGAATAAAAAGAAGGGCAATTTATTCAAAAAAATGCTATTACTTATTTCTAAAGAGAAGAAAAGATTTTAAAAAAAATGCTGCTAAATAAAGCTACACGGTTTTTATATTGAAACACCGTTTCCACACCCTTCCTCCACCCTTTTATCATTCTTCCTTAACTTTCTAAACTCTTCCTCTTTCTTAACTCTTCCTTCATATAAGATTTGTGAGATACTTATTGGCCATTTGAAAATAATTTAGTATTGTGAGTCATATAAGGGTTAACGATGGCTCAAAAATGTTATTCTCCTTTAATACCTTTTTTAAATTTACAATTTTTTCTCAATTTGATATAAAAATTGTTCGAAAATTGCCATTTTATAGTAATTTTTATTATGAGGGGGTCTTATAAGGGTTAACAATTGTCTATAGTCTGTTATACCTTCATACATATGCCCTACAATAAATTGAAACTTTATAGTTTTTTCGAAATTTTGTTGTTTAGTATAACAAAAAAAACACAAAAAAATTGTATTGGAGGGGGTCGAAGGGGTGGGGGTGCCCATTTACAATACCAACAACCGTAGACATAATTTTAACCATTCAAAAAAAATGCAAGCTTTTAACTCAACGCATTCTAAAGTTATCGTGCCGACGAGCAATCATCGAAGTGATCAAAATTGTTATTGCATTTTTTTGTTATTGAAAATTTACAATTCGTGGAAAAATTGTTGAAAATTTCGACATGGAACCAAAGCTTTCCTTTCATATTTCATATATAGCAAAATAGTTTGTTTCTATTTTTCAAAAGAAGCAATTTTCTTAAAAAATCATGAATGTGTGCGAGTAGGCTTTTGAAATGTATTATTGATGATCAAAAAAAATTCATTAGAAAATTAATTTATTCACCCTTTTTTTGTTGTATAGAAATTTTTGGATTTTATTTCCATAATGTGATGTACAATTTATTTATATACACACACATTTCGTATTGTAAACACTCCAGAAATAACATTTTCGACTAAATTAGATATGTTCTTGTTCATGTTGTATGAGAGAATGATGGTGCTTTGAAATTTCATTCAATTTGTCTTTTTTTTGTACGTATACAACACAATACCTCCACCGATATTGCCTATTATGGCCCAAGATTTTTGACATATTTTCTATACATATGATAGATTTAAGAGACACCCTGTCCCTCTATCTGTTATATATATATATATATATAAAATCCTATTCATCAATTGGGTTAATTTATTAAATCCTTTTTCTACTTTATGTACCAAGTACAGTATACATAGATTATATAGAACACTTATACCTTCATAGTCATACAAATATATACCAATTTGACGAATGAAAGCAATTCAATTTCAAGCGTTGAGAAGCAATTTCCAGTTGAAAATTCTCATTTTCCCTTCTTCTCGCATCCAATTGAAATATCTTCGAATACCAATCAGGCCATAAGTACCCAGAGGGTTGAATGAAAATCGCTATATTTTTACAATTCAATATTGCCAATAGTGTGAGAAGAGGTTTT
>JANSTT010018573.1:0-13533 GCA_026745375.1 Platyura marginata
AATATGTAAACAATTTTATTTTTAGATAATAAATTATTTACGTGTAAAATTAATATATATATATATATATATTAGGGGGTATGTAGATATTTAGTAATATTTAGTAAACTGAAAAAAAAATCAATTGATTATTATTATATTATAATTATACGCATACATACACAAACATACATTAATAAATATGTATCGAAAAGTTTATTTCTAGTAAAATTGTATGCTCTCTAGTCAAAATAATACTAAAATTTATAAATTCTCATCGATAAGTCTGATTCTTTTTCAGTTAATTGTGTTGTTTATTTTTTGAAAATAAACAAAATCAAACGAAAAATAATTTTTAAACCCAAATTTTTTATATATACATGTTTTACCTACATATTTAAAAAAAATTGATTATATTAACTCTTGTCCATTATAAATGAGAAGTTAAATTTAAACTGAGTGTCTAACTTTACACAATATACATACACAGCCCCCCTCAATGGGCTGAACCTATAATACCAACCAAAAAAAAAAAAAAAACAATATTTATTGTTAAAATTTTTTTATTTTATATATTATATGAAATATTTTTACTGGCCGTTTTCTAGATATTTTTTTGTAATTTTCTACGTTTCTTATATAAGAAAAAAATAACACATACATATATATAAAATTATATTGTATTATAAGCGTGTTTCTTAAGGTAAACAAGTAAAAATACAATAAATTAAAATAAATTTATTTCGAAGTTTTTCTAATTACGCAAATACATCAAACCGGGGCATTGACAAGAACGAATCCCTACTATTTAAATAAAAATTGTTTTTTACTATCGAAAGAAACACACGTTCGTACATATGTTTGACACAGCTGTTTCTATTATCAACCTCAACGTCACGATATGTGTGTCGGTTCTGTTTGTGCACAGTTTATGTGTTCTAGACACACTTGTTAGATTCTAAGAATGTATGTCAGTTTCTAAGAATGCTTACATACATTTCATTAAGTGTCATTACTACAATCCTGGGGTTGTGGTAGGCGTTTACCCCGCTCCCTCCCCAAAGAGTCTGGTACTGAACGTGATAATAAGACAAATATATTTGTGCAAAAGTTAAATATTCTTAAATTACAAATTTAACTTACATTTAGATTAAATTCCTTGCCAAAAAACACATTTGGCAGTTCTGTCAATACCAAATTACATGACGTTTCTTCTATAGGAATTTTCGATTTGTAATTTGTAGTGGGCCATATTACATTTCGAAATCGATGAAATCTATATCTAGGAAATTAGCCTTTTCAAAATGACTTTTTACTTTCGTTACGTTATTAATTTTCCATGGAAAAAAAAACTTATCTTAAAAACTAATTAACTACAGTTTAACTTTATTTATTTATTGTTATAAATATTGGAAATTTATATCCAATTAACACAGTAAGATTATTGCACAACAGCAATCTGAGCATCAATATTAGATGTTCCACTACTTTGGCTTACATTACGCGAATGACTTGCACTAACAGACGTTTGTACCATTGGTGTTGGTGGACTTTTCGTTCCATGGATATTATTAATACTGCCAGACAGTTGCATATGGTACCTATGACATAATTTAAATTATATTTCAAATATTTTGTTGTTTTTGTAATATTTTTTTGTTCTTCTAGTTCTACTTTAGAGGGTACATCACATGGTTAAAAAAAAGAAGATTTATAGAATTTGTGGAAGAAAATAATAAAAATACAAATGGTTTACATACTTGTAAATGTTTTCTGTGCTCTCCACAACACCTTGCGTCAAATTAAGGCTCCTTCCTTTAATACCGGTTTCTTTAGCTGGTGGTGACCACCAATTGACTACTTGCCCAAAAACTGGCACGTGACGCAAAATACCATCTGACCATAATTTTTCTTCAGATTCACGTTGTAGATCAGCTGTTGCAGTTTCAATGCCCTTTAAAAAATATATATTCTATCTATATGATATGATATGATATATGTATACACCACACTATCTTACCTTTTTTACAATTTCTGACATTGTGTCCAACACTCTGGAATTCTCTTGAACCCGTTTACCAACGGATATAACAAGTTCTAGTAGTTCTTCTACATCGGTGTCCTCGGTTACCATACCGAATCTAAATCGAGGAATTAATTCGTTACAATTTTAAAAGAAAATGACAGTAGGTACTTACCGAACACAAATTAATCCATCAACACCTTCACCCATTGAGAAAGCATTATCGGTATTTCTCAAAGCTTCAACTAAATCGGTATTAAGTTTATTAAGTTCCGTTTTAGCCTGATCGGTCAACAATGTTTCCCATCCCTCAGGCACAAAACGTACTCCGCCCAATCCAGCCCAATCATTTAACGTTACCAAGCGTAATACTTCACTTTTTCCCACCAATCTATTCAGGGTGACTCTATGCTTAACGGTTGCCCGTAATATTTCAATTTGTGTCTCTAAACAACCGGCCACCTGTTCTAATTGATCAATAGCTGGCACTGTATCACCAAGACCTAATTCAAGGGGACAAAATCGAATGCATGTACCATGAATTTGATGGTCAACAATTTCAAGGTCTACGTCTGGACAATCTCTTTGTAAGTTTTGTCCCAACCACGAATTAAGTTTATCAAAGTATGAAATGTTAGCCACTTTTTCGATAGATTTATTAATTATAGTCTGGCTCATGTCGGAACTACTATTTTCACCATCATTTTCATTATTTGTTTTGTTGTCTGAGGTGGTGCCATCAAATTGAAAAACAACAACAGCAATAGCAGTTTCGAACAGCAGCTGATTAAAAAATGTGTCACATCAATTGGGAAGCATAAAACAAATTTAATTTATTTATATTTACTGGAAAGTTTAGCGGTTTATTAACTAGGTCCGTAATTGTAGCTTTGCTATCGCCACCAGGAGGTTTACTCTGAAATGAAGATTATAGTTTTTACGTTAGGGCATATAAAATCAATTTATCGTATGACTTACCAATATTCTTACGCCTTTGCATCGAGAAACGATTTCGTACATAATACGGCATGATTCAAAGGCAATTATTAATCGTTCCGAAATAATATCCCGGCCCAATACTTGAAGTGTTGTCCATAGAGATAATGATGATAGTCGACGTGACAATACCGGATCCGATTCGAATACTGATAGTGCAACATTTTCAATCGGACGATGTAGAAGCTATTTTTGATAGAAAAATTAAGGAAAAATTTTTTACAATTAATGGAACAAATGCTTATTTTTATCCCTTTTTAGGCAATGACAGCTCACACGACACAGCGCATCTTTTTAGCATCCCACCCAATTAACGGTCGAACATCTTTGCATTACAAACCAAGAATCACAAGGATATATTACCCTAAATATGATATTTAAAAAAAAGGATACTGCCACAGGCAAATTTGGTATGCCCAACCAATTACCTAGAAGCAACGAAATCGAGTCTGCAATTGGATTAACCTGTAAAATGGAAATGTGAAATTTTACTTGCATTAAAAATATTACCATAAATTACTTGTCCATGTCCCTGTGTTACAGCAATGGCTGCTAAACTGTGTCCCCGACAGTGAAGCCAAACTGAATTAGCTCTACATACATCTTGTAAACGCATAATATTATCGACATAACCACATAGTGACGAACCAGTATCAGCAATCAGAAACAATGGCGTTTTGTTGGTTGCAACATCAGACGATATTAATTTCTGTAATGCAGAAACATCCATGGTTCCAATTGATCCTACAATATATTGATCGTTTGTTCATTGAGTTTCTTAAAGATTGTTAAAGATGTTTTTTTAAATACCAAATGTAGTATTTGATGGAACCAAACGTATACAATTAAGTGGAAGTCCCAGTTGTCGACATGCATATTGTAAACCTAACGGCGAACTGTTTTCCGATATATACAAAGTGGGATTGGCTAGAGCTGGAACACCACCTTCCAAGTAACCGGGGCATCGGGTAACGATGGCTAGTCTATTAATATAAACTAAATAGTAAACACTTCCCTCAAACACAATCAATGGAAAATATGAATTACCTCACAGCCCTTAAAACAGCTTCAGTACTATCAATATGGTAACTAACCGAGGCATCTATAAAGCGGAATAAGTGAGCAAGCCATCTATTGGTATCATTAGAAATTTTTGATGTAATTTTAGCCAATTTTCGATAGTCTAGATGGCTCATATATGCTATAATACTATGTGAAATAAGAGCTAGATGGGATACTTCATCAAGTGGCGGCAACGGAAATTCGCCTTCTTCCTCAGAATCGGAATGCGCAATTAATGATTCAAGAACGGAAAAAACCTCTGAAGGAGGTTTTCTGTCTGAATGCAAAAATCCTTGAGCTGGAAATGCACCAACTGTTCCTGGTACAGATTTAATATTTTCCAAACGTTGCATAGTCCGTGATGTTTGCAGTTCTAATTCGGCTAACCCAGAGCGCACCTTTTAGACCAAAAAATTAAGAATTGCGAAATTTTATTTTATCAATAAATTACTTTTGCGGCAGGAATTTCCATTGTTGTTTCATTTTCTGGATCTAAATTCGGATTTGGCATCGTTTTCGTACTTAAATGTTCACTATTTTCAGCCATAGCTCATCAATACTTAAGAAAAATTAAAGTTTTTAAAAAGATTTAATAAAATTATTTATTTTTGTGTGGCAAAATAAAAAATTTGTCTATTTTAGACAGCCAAATGTCACAAATGTTGTCGCGGCAACTCCAACTGGCCACATAAATTTCTGTTGTCAAAACTATAAGATTATGCTAGTTATCATATATATACCGCTATGTTTAGTAATTTCTGGAAAAACCATAGATCTATTTAGCCTCACGAAAATTCGTTCAAAAAATTTTTAGGCATGAAATTTAGTATAAGCTCGGGACATTTAGAGGAGGACATGCATATATACATCGAAATAATTAGTATGTAAGAGCGGGGAAAATTTACTCTTGTCAAAATAATATAAATATTAATTAGAATTTGCTGAAAATTGTTATCCGTAACCCGTAAATCCTTAATTAGTAACTTGAATACTATTCGTTGTCAGTATTTTAGTACTTGGATTCAGTGAGAGTATCTGATTATGTTATATCCTGGTACCCAAATAGTGCACATTATTACTTTTTATGTCATGAAATTATAACGAATTTTGAATTATTTATACGGACAAATCTAAAAGATAGTTTAATTTTACCCAAATGGATCTTTAAAATATCAAGGACTGTGCCAATATAATATAATGTAGTTGGATTAATTGGTGTCGAATTAATTGTTATTTTATTTTATTTTTTTTCCGTTATAAATGTCAAAATTTTTATTATACCCTAAGAAAGCCAGTGGGGCCTGTTAGGCCATTCTAAAGAAAACTTATCAAAGCCTTTCAAATTATATATTGTATATATGAATATTGTAAAGAAAAATACGTAGAGTGCACAATGAAATGTGAAACGCAGAATTTATTGGTCATCACCCACAATACAAAATTATTGTTATATAAGGTATGTAAATGTAAATTTGATGGTTATTTAAAGATTCAGCACTCAGAGCTCAAAAGGAGTGGCTGCTCACACTTTGAGAGCCACTAATGCTTTTAAGTTTTTGGATCGTTTTTGCTTCTATTGTGAAAAAACGTAAAAAGATAACAAACAATGCCCTTAAAGTACACTTCAAGTGGTTAGCGCCGTTTACCTGATACTTTATGATTGCACAAAAAAAACCAGAAAAAAACAATAGTTTCGTTTACGCATTGTATATTTCATTTTAACCTGTCCCTTAAAATTTTACTATAAAACCTTAGTGATATATATGTATATAGTTAGTTATCCTTTGCCATTTGCCATTCTAAAGAAATCCAAAAATCCTTTTGTATTTAAAAGGCCAAACATTATATACTACTTGCACAATAGATTTTTAATGTGAACCACTTGAAACCTTAAAAAAGGTGTTTCCATAGTATTTTATATAAATGGTATGGTGTTACTTTTGAAATCAGTTTTAAGAAAAATACAATAGAAAATAATTATTGATATTTAGGGATAGAAAAAAACCCCTCAACAAAATGCAGACAAAATAAATAGAAATTGATTGACTAACATGTAGAATATAGATACATATGTATATGATGTACATGCCTACCTAGCCCTCTATCTAAATTTACACACTATTTGATATTGTGCATTTAAATTTTTAATTGATCGATAGGAACATTTTTTATATTTAGAATTTAAGTATGTAGATGTGTGTACAATTGTACATAAATGAAAGATTTTTTTAGCATTTCAAATGGATTTTCTGGATTGGCCTCATCACATAGAATCTGCTCCTATACCCTGTTTGTTATTTAATTTTCAAAATAACCGACCATTGTATATACATACTGTGTGTTCTATACTCTGACCATATTTCCATATAGTTATATATAGAGTCTGCAGGTGATTTTGGTGTCCTTAATAAATTGTTCCAATTTCTTACATACATACGTCCGTTTAGGGATTAAATTTCATGAGAATTTGAAAAAGATATCATTTTAAAAGTAATTATATTTACATATTACGCCGATTTTTCTATAATTGTTATTCATAAATTTTCTATATTCCGATAAACATTAAAAAAAAAAAACTATCAGTGCATCGAGTTGTAATAAAATTAGACAAGGACATGTGAATAACTCTCTCACTCTAACACGCATTATTTTTCTAAGACAAAAAATATCACAAAATTCGATACGAAAAATGGTTTATATTTATATTATAATATAGTGCCCATCGTTAATAGTAATTTACTACCACATGAGGAATAATCTCTATTGTACTGTATTTTACTATTTATTTTTTACACGCATACGTAAAACAAATATAAAATACGCTACTCATATGAGAGCATTTTAAAGCGAGGTCGTTTCGGTTTCCAACCGGCCGGCACAAAAAGAAAACGCGCAAGGAAGAGAAATATAGTTGAAAAATGAGAAGTGATCAAAAAAACGAAGAGCAACTATATTATTTTCATCAAAAACCACCAATCCGAATCCAGTCGATTTACGACAATCCAACGTATAGGTATGCATTGCGTCTTGCGGCTTGCGTTAAATTAAAATTCTTTTCTCATGTAAAAATAGATTTTTATGCTCTCCTTAACAATTTATTATAAATTTAGTGTGAATTTAAGAGCAAAATTGCTATACCTGTCCGTTGTTATTTTGTAATTATTTATAATTAAAAATGTGTACTAAGAAAGTGTACAACCGCAGAGTATAGGAGGATTTGTTATATTTGAACTCTGAACAAAAACGAAAAAAAAAGTAAAATCCAACAAACAGTGCGTTGTGTAATGTTTTTGGGTGATTTAGTAGTGTGCGTGCGTAGGTGTATATAAAATAAAATATACTAGTGTTGAGATAAAATTTGTAATTGATGGATAAATTTTGAAAAAAAAAAAAAATTAGCTGCACTATATTATAAAATATTTATCATCATTTAAATTCACTTTGTTTAGCCTTGGTGGAATATATATTTTTTTTAAATTTTATTTATCGCGCTGTACGCTGCTGTTTTTATATTTGTGCTGTAATCTAAACATCGTCATCGCAGTCGTCAAGCAATTCGATTTATTTTTAGAAGTTTCTTCGCGTACAAAATAAGCAATAGAAAAGAGTAAGTCTTCCATTTGATTTGATTTAATTTAAGTATTTTTTTTTATTCCTTTTTTCTACTGTATACCTACATAGAGTTTATATAGCCCCACATTATATCCATTTTATTGAATATTTTCGCGAAAAACTAAAGAACGTGAAAAGCGAAAGTTTTCCTTCAAAAAAGAGAACATTTTTACTTTTTATTACTTGAATTTGAATCACTTCTAGGTGTGATAGCGCAACTGAGAATCAAAGAGAGGAACCGTATGGAGCAACGTGACTTGAATGGGTGGGTGACCTTGAATGGTCTTTATTTCGATTAATAAAATATAATATTGTGTTGCATAGTTGCCAGCATTATTTTTATTTGAAATACCTACATCTGAATATTGTTTGTTTTTTTTTTTTTTTTGTAGTACACAACACATACTAATGTGATATAAACATATAAACGTTTTAATTATCTTTTTATAGTGAATTTTTTATCACTTGTTAAAAATTGTTCGTGTGTACATCTACTTTGGTGACTTTGTGTGCGTGTGTGTGTGTGTGTGTGTGTGTTTTGTGTTTATAATAAAATGATTTTTTTCCATCGTTGCTTGCTTTTCTTTCACGATGGTTAAAAAAAAATCAAACATCTAATCTACTTGTATGGATAAACCTGTTTAGCTCTTCAAACTGGTTGTAAAATTTAAAAATACGATAAACATTAGACAACCAAATTCCTTGTAAACAACATTTTTATGGTAAATTCAATTCAACACACTGGTGTGTAATATATTGAAAAATTTGATATAAAATTCTGTAAATTCTCGAATATCAAAAATAAAATATGTAGTTAGTATGCATCCATACATACATACATTATGTAGGAATTTAGTATTTTTTATATTCTACGTTTTTAAATTCTACATTTTTGTAAAATTAAGAGTAGTACACTAAACACCAGGGATACCCAAATTCAAACGAATTCACCATTAGTACTGCCACAGTTTTATCTTATTGTAGAGCTCCCAGCAACCGATATTGCGTCTGCATAAAAAAATCTATTAATTTACAAATTTCTTTCCATTATTTCTCGATTACCATTTGAATATTATATAAATTTTCGTTGTTTTGTAAAATATAAAAGCAACGGGGAAAAAAATGTCAAGGCTAAATTCCAATCCCCTCCGATTTAAAAAAAAATGTTTTAAGGAACTTTCATTGAAAATCTAAGTGATATGTAATGGGATATTAGGAAATATATAATTGT
This sequence comes from Platyura marginata, assembly GCA_026745375.1. Classification (NCBI taxonomy): domain Eukaryota; kingdom Metazoa; phylum Arthropoda; class Insecta; order Diptera; family Keroplatidae; genus Platyura; species Platyura marginata. Next base: position 8,904 of record JANSTT010018573.1, read on the forward strand.
TTTTTCCCGAATTCCATAAATTAATCTTAAAATTAATAATCTTAACGTTTTCAATCAATATGCGAAGATTTTCAGGGATTTGTATAGGATTTTGCATCCATTTCCACACATTTACTATGGAACACCTAAAAATAGCTTAAATTCCGATAAAAAGATTAAGTTTAATTTTTTTAAATTCAAAGTAAATTCTAAACGAAGAGGTAGACCTAAGAACTATATATCGTTGGATCTATACAAGCCTCAGCTTTAATTTGCAGGTAGTCGCGAGACTGCAGTTTAGTCCCCCGATTTATTAAAAATCTTTAACTGACATGATGTTTTTAAACCTATTTTCTATCAAAACGTACTACCCCAACTACCGACGATCAGCCAAATATTTTTTCTGATAGATATTCGAACCAGCTAGCTGGGAAATTCTTTTTTAATGTTTTTAATTGATTTGTAAAGATTTTAAATGATTTGTATAGGATTTCACATGCATTTCCATATATTTACTATAGAACGCCTGAAAAACTTTAAAGTGGTTCTTTGAAGAAAGTCAAGAAGTAAACTTCATATTAACAAGACTTCTAGGATACTATTCACTCATAATTTCTTGTGGTCACTATCATTCAATTTTAATACATTTGTGTTGTATGCATTATTTTTTAATATGACTACTATATTATGAATGAATTAACATTTATTCATGTGACCGTCTGGATTTTGTTTCAAATTATGAAAATAAATATTTAGTAATTAAATTGCTTATGATGCATATTAAAATTAACACATGCAATAATTTAAAAGTAATAATTTATTAATTATGGCAATGATTTCAAATGTTTGATTTAAATAATTTGTAACGAAAGTTCATTGAAATCAATGTTGATTTTTCAGTTTTATGAATCAACTTGAAGATTAACAGTTCTGCAACTATTCAATCGGTGTCATTATACCCGTATGATGTTACTCAAGGGTATTCTAATTTTGGTACGAACTTTGTAATGCCCCTTAATACTCATAGTAGAAAAAAAATTCAACACTTATATTTCTCGTCATATTCTAAGTCGAAATATGCATGTCCGTCCGTCTGTCTGTCCGTGATCAAAATTCCGGCCAAACGGCTAAAGTTAAATAGCTGAAATTTTGACATTTTATTATTACGAAATACCGTTATGGCTCTATAATCAATTGTATGTCATTTCTAGGTTTTTTAATCATTTGTATTTTTTATTTTAATCAATTATATTTAATATACAGACTAAAGAGACACGAACAAAGTTGTAAATAATAAACAAGTACTCATACGGGTATATTATAATAGGCGTAGCCAATTTTTCCTTCTTTACTGATTAAGTAAGTAAATTTGTCGAATTTTTGACTCAAAATAGAGTCTACAGATTCGATCTCACAATACTTACTTACTTTCTTCTTTGGATTATTTTGTAAGTAATTTAATAAAAAGTATAAAGGTGCATACTTATATGTAGATATTTTTTGCTTCTACCCACTTAAAAAATAAGTAAAATGTTTGTAATTTCTTAATGTTTTGGACATGTTTTGAATCGTAAAAGTGTAGTCGACATTTTTGTAGTAAATATAATGTGAGAACTACGTAAACGATTCCAAAACTAAAACTTCTCGTTATATATAGTGAAGATCTATATGTATGTTCAATTGTTTGATAAAACAAGAAAAAAGCCAAAATAAGAACTTGTAGTGGTATCTTCAATTTCAATCAATTCCTTCTAAGCCATATATATATATATATGTATATTGAAACACCCTGTAAATGTTGGGTATTCTCCAAACTTGTTATGACATGTTGAAATCATGAAAAGAAAAGAAAAGACGATTATACACATTCGACCGTGGGTCAAAGCAAGGCCATTTATGGATGAAAAAAATGTTTGAACAAATCTCGGACTGAATGCATAAAAGCAGATCACTCATCTTTTTTTTTTTTAAATTGCCTCTATATACTTACATTATGCGGCTAAAATACTACAAGTTGTAAATAAATGTGAAATAGTGCTGTAGAAACTTGTTTTTTTTATGTACATATAAAATGAAGCCAACCAATTAACATGGCAGACATGGTATTTTTCCATTTCTTTATCACATATAAACTTAGACTGTTGCCTCGTTTACGTTATGTCTGCTTGGAAGCAAATTCAGCAATAGAGAGTATTGTAGATTTGAAACCTTTATTGGTAAGTTGTAACACAATTCGAAAAGACTGTCAAAGAATTAACGATGCTTCTATATAATTAGATAGTTCTTAAAGAATACTGCTGATGGGATAGCTTTAGCATCACAGGAAAAGCAACTTCGTTAGATTGTTAGATGCAACTTCTTGATTATCGCCAATGGCAATTGGAAAGAGGTTAAGCTTTTTTAAGGTTCGGATTTAAGTTAGTTAGAGCGATAGTTTTGGATCCCATTATAAAATGGAACTACCTGATGAGAATTTCAGCATTGTATAACAAAGGATCAACTACTATCATTTTCTTCATTAGTTTAGTTAGACGATGAATTTTATGCATTCAACGTATACTTATCTATCTATCATCATTAAATTTATTTTTAAATAAATGCTTCAGTAATCAAATAGTTTTAAGGTTTTTGTCCGCTACTGTTGAAGTAAGACACTGAATATTTACGCTAAAACATAGCATTTTTTTATTCCATTTTATAATCCATAATTTCTTCGTCTTAATACATTTGTTTTAAGTGAGTACACAACTTATTACGCAAAGGCTAAATTACAATAAACATTTTGTGTGATGAATTTCAATTTTGTCTTTACTATTTGGCTACCATTAAAACGATTATTCATTGTCTGATTCGCTATTTCTTCGTCTACCAAAATAGATATTTACTACCGCCGCCAGCAACAATGCATTTGGGCGTATATAAAACAGAGTCTTACGCATATCAAGAAGTCTGAATATAATTAACAAACAAAAAAAAAACGAAAAACAAAAACCACACATTTTGTACTACACACATGATAGTAAAGTTAAGTTAAGTTAGTCGCGGGATTAGCTATTTGTATAAAGTTCATTCCGATGTGTTGTGCTTACGATTTTGAGATATTTTAGTTTGGCCGGTCAAATATTTGTCTTTGATGTGGAATTTATGCAAATCTAGAATTAAATTTTCAATTTCAAGCAAGTGCACGAATCGTTTTGTTTAATTATTTTCATTTAGGCAGAGTCATATTTAAATAATTAATTCATATACAATTAAATTATAGTCGAAAGAATTAATTCGACTACAATTTGTGCCCATTCCAATTCATAATTATTACATGCCATCTTCGTTTCTTACAGGCGTTGGTGGATTTTGACGCAACACTTTTCTTTCTAAGATGCATGGATAATATTTTGGATCCTGGCAGTTTAAAATGCACAACTTAACACCTTTTTGTTGCTGTAATTTTTCCAAAATTGCTACTAAAACGGCTTCATATAAGAATTCTTTTTTATATAGAATTCGAGATAAAAGGAGTCACTATTTTTCAATATACTTAGTAAGGATATTTATTAGATTTAGAGAAAATTAAGATTACGAGCGAAATTAAATCAATGCGATGTGGAACTTTTTTGTCTATAAATAAAAATTTTATTTTGTTATTGTCCTAGATCCTTATACGTATAATTTCGTTTTTGTTCCGAATGTATGTATTTCGTATAAATAAATAGTCCGAACTCGCTTAAGTTCCTACCTTTATACATAGATTTTTAGATTTGGTCCACAAAACAGGATAATTCAACCTTAGTAGTTTTTGAAACATTATTTTTCCAAACTCAACGTAGAATATTTAACATTTTTCATTTTACCTACATATTCGATAAATACGTATATTAACTTATGTGTAAGTATGTAGATACCAATGAATTGTGATGCCAAGCTGTCTCAAATAACTAGTAGAGTTCATTATCTTATCGCACTTACATGTAATAAGATTATAGCATTTTTGTTATTTATTTTATCTTAAAATTAAATGATTGATAAATAAGTACCTACATCAAGTCATTATGATACAGGAAACGAAATCTTAAATGAAAGCTACAATTTTTACCAACAAACTTATTGGCCTGGTACACAATAATCTAGAATTTTATTTTTTTTTCAAAATTCAATGAAGAATTTTTGCAGATAATATACATATGTTGGCAACATTATTTCTATTATTGTATGTCCCTTTAAATCCCTTTAAATTGCCTAAGTCCATCAGCTTTGCTATAGCTGGTATGGTATATGATTCTGATTGCACTTTGAGGAGTATAAAGCCAGCCCCAGTGTGATGTTTGTTGCCAAAGCTGACTCTTCAGTCAACTCTTTCTGCAGCTAAGGATCTGAATTTACTCTTGTAATAAACACTGTCAATTTGTGAAAATCTATTATCTATTATCTATCTAATATCTATTACATATTTGTCATTCTTTATAATTATTTATGCATATAGAAAGTACTTACACAGTAAATTTTATTAAAATGTCACCAAGTTATATTTTTCCCATATTATTTAAATTATCGAAATTTCATCATCATTTTTTTTTTCATTCACCAAACCTGCCATAAGTTACCCATTTTCAATTCATCAGATGTATATCTATGTATGTTGTATATAACACACACA
>JANSTT010018574.1:0-12623 GCA_026745375.1 Platyura marginata
TTTACCCACTCGGAAATATTCGTCTGATTATCGTTCGAAAATTTCCGTGTGGTGAATTTGAGAATACAGATTTAGTATATTCGAATGGTTTTGACAGATATTCGTGCACGAAAATTTTCGAATGGTTTTGAGAATAGGCCTGTATGTAGTTTCTTTGATGCAATCTTATATACCTAATTCTTCAAAAATTTGTTCTCTCTGATGAATTACTGACAATATCTTCTTTGTATGTATACTGGCATGAATCTGAATATGAAAGGAAACCAATCACAATAGTTTATTCCTTTTATACATTAAAATTTTAGAAGATGATCATAAAAAGTTATGAAATATATTTTATTCAAGATCAGTTTGCCGATGTCGCTATAACGATTTGGTAACGATTTTTATCAATTTACGTTTGCTATTTCCTTATCGAAATTTACTTACGACTGTAAATGTCAGTTTAGAAGCCAATTCAAAAGTATATTTGTACATTTGCACATATGTATGGGAATAATATGGAATATTTTTAATAATTTCTTGTTCAAATAGAAAATTTTAAAAATATTCATCCTTGAGCATGCAGACATTGAATTTCGGGCCTTCTAGACATGCAAGACCGCACTATCCTGCAACATAAATATTGTTGTATTTATGTGGTGAAAAAAAATAACTTAAAAAAACATATTTCTAAAATAGCTCCTAGTTAAAATAAAAAAAATTGATTTATTTGTATATTTAGTGAGTAATTTCATAAAACTAAATCTATCACGCCATTCCCTGCTGTGTGTCAAATGTCGGGTCGGCCATATAAAGAAATATTAAAATAAATGTATAAAAAAAGAACTCAATAATTAACTACTATATATCTCAGGTGTGATTGAGTGCTTATTTGATGCAATAAAAAAAGTTTAATGGTAGTTTCTTTGGCAGTAATAATGATTTATTTCGATATTATACGCTGAAACTAAAATTTATTATGCAGTTTTAACTTCCAAGAAACTTTGATTTATTTCTGGCTGAAATATTTGCTTCGCTTCGCTTTCTTCGACCGTTATTCAATGATATGAAAAAGCCCCCTCCCCATGTATGTAGGTACATGTACTTGTACATATGTACATATGTATGTATATATAAAGTTCGCTAGTAAAGTAACACTTTTGTGTAAAGTTTTTCATATATAATATCTGTTTTGAACTTTACAGACACTTTTTTTTTCGTTTTTCTTTCACTATTGAAAGTATCATTATCTACACAGAAAGCTCATTTTCATGAAACCAACCGATAAGAATCTTACTTATACTTTAGTAACCACAAGGTAAAGAACACTATTTTCGTAACAAAAGTTTAGATTATACACACTCATCAAATAATCATTTCCTTAGATTTTCGCAAAAGTTTTTAGCCTCGATTTTAACGAGAACTTCCACAGACCTCCCCGCTCCTTTATTCCTTTGTATATATACACTTAAGACTTAAACAATTGAGAAGAGGGGGAGGAGGGGAGTTAATGGAGGTATAGATAGATAAAATATGTGTGCATACGTTATTACATTGAAAATTGTTTTCAACAATAAAATATAGCTAAAATAGGTGTGATAAAGCTACATTACCATGAAATTGTGTGTCTATTCTAGACGATATTTGTGCAATATGTTGTCACATAATCGTTGTAAAACGCCAGCTGTACGGGATAGAATCATTTTCAATAGAATTTCAAATATTTTACCTGGTAATTTTCTATTATATTAATTTCCTTAATAGTATTTTGTGTGCCATGGTAAATGGGCTCAAAATGTTATAACTTTCAACCGTGTTTTATGTTATTATTTTCTTTTGAAATAAATGTAATTGCTGTAAACAATTTTATTGTCACTTGATTTTATATACTAAATAATGTACGATTAAATATTTAGTAGGTACTATGTATAAATAAGTGCAAATGTACGATATTCACACGTATGTATGTAAGGTAAGTACATTATATACATACCGACTTACACGTATGTACATCGTACAGTTTGATTTTGTTATTTGCTTAGCAAGAAATATGTCAACGACATATAAATAGAAGGGCGACAAGTGTTTTATCGTAAAAATAAATATGGCTAACGAATATAAACTTGTTTTTTTTTTGGGAAAATATGAAATCTAATAATTTCCTATATTTGGTAGATGCCTAACCGTGGTAGTTTGTAAGTTATATTCTTAAACCGAGTGGTGTTCGAAAAATTTTCATTAACGAAAAAACTTAGCGAAAATCCAGTCGGTTTGCAAAGATTTTTGGTTGTTTTCTCTCGTGTTTTCCTATCAATACAGACAAAGAGAGCAAACATGCATTAGTATTAGAGATAAACTAAGGTAAAAATATTTTGAAATACCTAATTTATCTAACTATAAGTATGTTACTACTTCTTTTTCTTTTCTTTTTTTCTTCTTTTGGTTATCTTTTTTTTTTCTTTTAATTTTTTATTTTTTTTGCTCAACCGGTAGTTTGTAAACATTTTTGCCAGTCGTTCGCTTCGCCATTCTGTCGAACGATAAAACTTTGTCGCATTGGTTAAGTAGCATTGGTTAGTAGAAATACATATGCACTTAGTAAATATTCTTTATATAGAAATATTTTATAAAAAAAATATTGTTCCGGACATTTATAGATCATTTTGCTGAGTTAACATTTAAATTATATCGACGTTTAATAAATCGGGTAATAATTACAAACTACTGAACATAAATTTTTTTTTCATGACAGTAGGCGTTCGACAGGCGAGATCAAAGTAAAAAGAATCAGAGGAAGGGACCTTAAGTACAAAAAGTACGATTCAGTTTAATCAAAAATGACCGCTATTGTCTCTCTTGGGAAAGAAGTGCTTGACAAGTTGTGCAGAAGCAGGACAACATCTTTATTTGAGGGATTGTATGCACAAATAGATTTAATAATTAATATAAAATGATTCTATGTAGCCGAAGTTTCAAACATATGATTATAAATAAAATAAAAAATATTAGAGCTTAAAAAATGTGTCGGTACCCTAGTAAATCCTAGTTAATCCATCCATTATCTAGATCTTCTTTTCTTCTCTTCAACCCCCCATACTGCTGCACCTGGCATTGTGTGCGTATTTTATTTCATTACAGATATGCGGTGTAATCAATCCTATATTCTATTAGTTGGTATCACACAGTCCAACACTTTTGGCCAATAAACCGGTTTTATAGGCAAGCGGGCCGTAAAGAAAGAGAAAACGACCAATAATTTTCTTGTCAAAAAACCGGTTTGTTGGCCAAAAGTGTTGGCCAGTGTGATATCGACTAAGGGCAAGACAAACGAATTACAAAGTCTCACTGTAGAACTGTAACTAAAACTTAACTATAGTATAAACAAACGTATCATGTTGACATCGGATATCAAGTCAACGTCGTTTACATTAAAAGTGACAGTTGCATAAAGAAATTGACAAGTTAGAGGAGTATCAGTACCTTAATATACATATATGCCAAAATATTAACATCGTCTACAACCATGCTAATTTTTTTTAATTACGTCTATTTATGAGTTGAAAATTAATTTTTCTATATACATTTAACTATCAGTTTGGTAAATTCAATACCGATTTCAAAATTAAATTGACAATTTAAACCAAAAATTATCTGTGTCTAATGCACATACATATCTATATAACAATATTATAATCATAATGACATTAATCCAATTTGATACTTTCAAAGAAAATTATTATTATTCTGATCCATTGTGTGATTTTATTATACACGTATTCGTACAGTCGTACAGTATACGTCTTTTATAGGAAAACATCTGTCACCCTCAACAAACTTCTCTTTATATTATATATCTACAAATTGGCAACAGAATATTCCTGGCCAGTTAACCTTTTTTTTTCTCACAATTGGGTGAGTCATTTACCCACTGAGGGCAACTATCACAAAGCCAAAAGAATAATCACAAATAATACCAAAACCCATAACTAAATAATTTCTGTTTTTAACATTATCCAGATTTGAAATGATATTTTTTGATGTTGTTCATCTGACTAAGCCAAACAATTAATTATACAAAAACGCTATTTGTTTGCTTATTGTGATTTATGTGAACCAAACCAGCATATAATTTCAACGACCATATAACTTTAATTTAAAATTTTAAGCAAAAGTGATATTATAAGACTGGTGATGGTACTTTGTTTGACTTTCACAAAGAAATATATTTTTCAAAAGTTAGATTTATAATGAAATCGGAACACAAATTTCATTTAGTTAGGTACTATTAATAAGAGGATGGTTAACACAATACATAATACGTCATATTGTAATTGAAACCATACAATTTTCCTCACTTAATTATCAAAGAAAATTTATGGAGAATAGTTGCGTTATTTGAAACGTTCAAATGAACTTTGGAATAATATACCTACTTGAACTTTTTTTTAGAAAATTTGATTAAATGCAAATAAAAGAAAAGTTATTTACATTTTTTTTACGCGATTATATTTGATTTAAATTTTAATAAGAGTAAAACCATAGTGAGAAAAATAATACAAATATGGGAATATGTCCACAACGATCGTATTGTGTTTTGACTTTTTAAGTTACCATAAAGTACAATTTCAAAGCATACATCGATTGTCGGTTGGCATATTTGTATAATAAACTTTAAAGTTTTGTTAGAGCAGCTCACAGTTTTTGTTGAATTATTGGTTATTTTTCCTTTTTTGAACAATACTTAATTGTCTATGTAATTTGTTTATAAATAATTTAATAAAATAAGAAGTGCAATAAAAGCTTGCGTAAAAACGCTGGAAGTGAATTTGTTTCTTATTTTCTCTTATTTTTATGTGAAAATGGTATCTTTTTTAACGCGAGTTTTTAAAGAACGTTTCTATCGCGTAAAAACAGAATTAGGTGTATCTGTACCTACTTAGATTGAGGACAATTTTAGTTTCATGAAATTTTTGATTGAATTATTTTGTTACAAATTTTATTAGCTGTTTCCTAATTGCAACACTTGTAATTGCAACACTTAGTTAATAGTTACAGTATATACTCTATAATTGCAACAAAAATGTTTCGATAATTGCACTTTTGGAAATAACTTACGCTAATGATTGTTTAAGTAGTCGAATTATAGATGTATGTATTTATTAAAATGTTCTTAGAAATTTATATTCATGACATCCAATGTTACAAAATTATTAAATTATTAAATATAAATTCTTTAACCGGATTCCTATTATTATTTAACATTTATATTATGGACTTATTACAAATTGAAATAAATATTTTTTGTTTACAATTTTGTGTTTATATTCAAATATGTTCGTACTTATTATGTTTTATATTCAAACATGTTGACACCTATTATGTTTTATTAGATTTTTTGCGTAAAAAAACATATTCGGTAATTGCATATATCTCGTTAATTGCAACTAGCCTTGTTTTTTATTGGTGAAATTACCAAATACATACTGTATTGTATTTAAAAAAATTAATTGTATTGTATTGTTATATAACAGAGGTGTATCCACAATTTTCGAATGGAAGTTATTCTTCAAAAATTAAAATGATAGCGTTAAAATCAGTTTCTACATATTTTCACATCGCCAAAGTTAGTTTCTACATATTTCCACATCGCCAAAGTTAGTTTTTTTTATATGTCAGTCTTTTAAAATTAATCACCCGTTGCGTTTTTGTTTACATCCGGCTTTTCATAGGAGTAACAATATTATCTCCCCAATAAAGAAACCTAATTATAAAAAAGAAAGTATGATTGCGAGCGAAGCGAACACAATTTTTATCGGTTTTATTCGAACAGGAAAATGTAGTTAAAACTAAATAAAAAGTGTGGAATTATTTTCTAATTGTAAGAACCAACATTGTATTTGAATGCTTTAAGTATAAGGAAATGAAACATGAAAATATATACTTACCTATCTACGCTAGATTAGGGTGGTGGTGCTCATATGCGGCCAGCATAGACCACTTTGGGTCCATAGTTATCTTACGTTTATATGTTCTATGTCAAATCTCAATTGGTTAGAGAGTCACAATTGTCGTTGTCAAACGTGCCTAGCTCCTTTACAAATTTCAGAATGCTTCCCAGACTGCGCTTTGAAACATCTTTTAGATCTTTAATGGTGAAGCCACCTGTCACTAAGTAACTTATGCTGTTTCCTAGCTAGGGCCGCATAGTAGGTGCTCTAACGATTCTTTAGTGCCGTGTCCCTGACAGTTTCTGCACTGTTTGTCGACGATTATTCCGATCTTGTATGCATTTTACTTTATTAGACAGTGTCCAGTCATTATGTTAACTACTCGTTCTCCATTTAGTTCCTGATTAGTTTTAGTATTTATTTAGTCTTTCTTAAATCATATGATTTCTATTTCTACATGATTTTTGTGACTCTACGTGATCTCAACGCAAGCGATGTGAGCAACAATTGTTTTTGTGATGGGCAATAGAGAAGAGAAGGAGGTTGGTTCAGGGAGTAATAATCTTTTGTAACCAAACGTGAAAATTCCCGCGAAATAATGAAAAGCCTAGATTCATTTCTGTTCCACACGTGATTCGTCTATTATTGTTCAGGTGACGCGATTTACTACATACATACATAGATTAGATGAAAAAGTGACTTGGTGGGAGGATATGCACTGTATGTACTCTTTTTTGACATATTATACATAAATTGTGTGAAGAATAAATGTTTAGCGTCTATAAATTTGAAAATATATATTTTTGTGTTTTGTTTTTGTATTTTTTCTTTTCTTTTTGGTTTTTATTTATGATCTAATATATTCTGCCAAGATTTCTTTTGAATTAATTATGGGGACGCGTGACTTTATGTGTGTGTTGTATCAATAAATAATGTATTGTATATTATGTAGCTTACATATATATGTATATTTTGTGGTTGTGTACATATTTATGTGGGAACATTTTGATTTATTAGCATCGATTTTTTGGATGGTATAAAAATTGTAATCGTGGCATGTTAATTAGTTTTATTTTGTAGATACAAAATTATAATGGATCAGTCTAAAATATTAGAATTTAATGAGGTGTGAGAGTTTTTTTTAGCGGAAACTATAAACAACTAATGTCAACTACACATAATGGTGCATTTAGATTTTATTATATTTTATTAAATGCAAGTACATAATAGTAGTGACTTTTTAATATTGTAAAGTGCAGAAACATGGTTCCTTAAAAAGATTTCTATTTTTATCAGGACAATGACCCAAAACATTATCATACAAAATATGAAGCTGGCTTTTGTATAATTTTCTTCATGTTATCATTAAAACACAAGCACAGTTAACCAGTAAAGAATCGAGGACTTTGTCCGTGTCTATTTTGTCTGTACAACAAATAAGTATAAAAAAAACTCATTATTTACACTTTTGTTAAAATTTCGTTTTTTATATTTTAATATGTTATTTTCAAATATCTATCTATGGTAAAAGACTATATTTTTCTATCTTAATTACTTACTAAGAAAAATAAAATTTAAAAATGGTGTACGAAATCATAAATAAATCAAAAACATACATTTATTAGAAGATCTATGTATCTTATTTTGAAAACTTTTTTCAAATCGATAAAAGAAGATAAATCGATAAAAGAAGAGACATTCTACCCAATATTAATTTAATTAAAAAATCTAAACTATTAAGTAGTTAAAAAAAGAGAAATGAATTAATTTAAATAAGTACTAACTTATTTTAGTTTTATAGCTTGTAAAAAAATTGAAAAGAAATGTTTTTGTTTTTTTGATTAAAATATGTTGTTTTGGGTTTGTACGAATTTCACTTTAACTTTATTGAAACGAATTTACGTTTGTTGTTATATTAAAATGGCAAAATAGTCTGATTTATATATGAGTAACAATTTAAAATATAAATTTAAATTGAAAGATACACCTATTTACAGTAAAACTTCAATTAACCATCAATTTTTTAACCGTTAGTTTCTGTTAAGGCCGGTCGTCCAGTGCACGCATTTTCATCCGATTTGCGTTAGTTAGAAATATTTATAAGCGAACGATCCGGATACTCCGAAATGCATTAAACTTCGTCCACTGTATGCGATACAATTCGTGCGTTTTTATTACAACTGCAAACTATCTCATTTTGATGAGATTTTTCGTACAAACTTTGAGGCAATTGTTTAATGGATGTTTAATTTAGACAAATTGTGTTTTGTTTTTTTACGGCTGCGAATAATTGAGTTAATATTTAATGTTTTTTAGTGAAAAAAGGTGAATATTGTAAAACTCTATCAAATTCACAAATTTAACTCGAACGAAAACGCATTCATTAGACACACATACCAACTGGTTCGTTACATTTCTGGCGAATGCAATTCGGACAAAAATGTGTGCACTGGACGACCGGCCTAACCATCAGTTCATTGTTAATCTCTTGAGTGGTTTTGCCGTATCTATTCGTCAAAGGCATTTTACTTGACTGTAGCAATGGATATATTTAACGATTTAACGTAACAATATGTTGTACATACTACATATGTACTGTACGTAATGTAAATTGTACATATATTGTTTGTTTCTATAAAATAAAATACATTATATGCATGTAAATACATATAAACAGTTTATTTCTAGTTCGTAAATGTGCATTATTTATAATTCGTTCATATCAAATGGATATTGGTGGATTGTTGTTTAAGGTTTTCTGTTATCCGTCCATTCGATTAACCGTCACAGCACCGGTTCCGACCTTGATGGTATATCGAAGTTTCACTGTATAGGTATGAATTGAATAACAAATCCACCATTCTATGATATAGTTTAATAATTAATTGTTATTTAAAAAATATACTTTTTCAAATAAGATCCATTTTGGGTAGCTTACATTTCGTTAATAAGCTTTACTTTATACTATTAATGTATCTATATCACTCTTAATACAACATTTTATGTAATCAAATTGTATGAGAATGTAACACATGTGCTTAACAACAACAACAATGAAATTGCTGCAGGCACTATAGAAAAGACGTAGGTAATTACGCAAATAAAATAATAGAAAAGCTTATATTACTGCATAAATAACACATTTACGTGTCTTCCATACAATATACACCACAATTTAATTGATTTTTTTTTTTTGCTTTTTCACCATTATCGTAATGTATTTTCTATACATTTGGGGTTTTTTGTATGTGTATACATATATCAGATATACACATAAACCCATCACCATCATATAACATTTTGTAACAAAATTGTTTCTCTGTATATGTACACAGAATTGAGCTTCAATAATTATGCGACTTAACTTTTCCATGCAGCTTGTTTAATACCTTAATCCCCAGACAGACAAAAAATATCGATTTTTGAATTCACACAAGTTTCAAGTATTTAACAGTTAAATACTCAAAAAGGTCTATGATTATAATACTCCGTACTTACAATAATTTATATATATATATATATATATATACGAATTTATGCACACTACATATATGTATGTAACATACTTTATATTTAGAAGATGAAGAAGAATCTTTACAATCTCGATCTACCTATTTATGTACAATATCCATGTACGTACACTAAGTATCAGTGCATATCGTGGTTTTTATTTTTGTCTACTTATGCAAAATCCCTCTGAAATTCTAGCTGTACTGCTGTAATCAGTATAACTTTAACTTCAATAATTACTTATTGAAATATATTTACTTATTAATATGTTAAGAAAACAAACAATTGCACTTATTTATATTTGTAACAAGTGAAATAAAACTTAATATAACATACATACATACATACATATACTTTAATATTTAAACTAAGCATTTTTTTTGTTTGGATAAATTGTTACCGTTGAACTCGCAGATATGTGTACCTATCGCGCTATATATACTTTTAGCATGACTCTTTTTTAATTATGATACTAATTATGATTCCATCAAATTCTAAGAGGTCACATTTTTTGTCTTTTTTTATCCTGAAAAACATTTGTTTTAGGATTTTTTGATTTTGGTCGATCTTCAAATTCATTTGCCTCAAAAGCCCTAAACTTATGGAAAGTGTGTTTTTTAGAATTTCTTAAAGAAATTAGAATTTGATAGAATGTACGATCACATATCTTGATACCCATCAGCTCTAGGAACTTATGAATTATTCGGGAAGCATACCGGTTTTGCAACGCATAATTACCAATTTCCCAGTTCTTCCGAGCCGTAGTTTCCTAGACCTCTTAGAATTTTTTTTGTCTGAGAGTGCCCAAAAAATTTAGTTTTTTATCAAATTTAATGACTATCCGCCGAACACGTTTGCAACTTATAGCCATTTTTTCTAGTAATAAATTCGATTTTAGAATAAATTCGATTTTATTAACTCAGCTGCAGCTGATTTGATTTTTTTGAGACGTCCTTCCGTCAATTTCAGAGAATTTACATAATCCCATTAATTTTCTTATTTTTGATTAATATTTTTACTCTAATTTTAATTTCGTTTAAGAAAAAAAGCTTTACTTAAATTTTATTAATAGAAATATAATTACCACTGCACATATGCAAATTTTGACTTCTTATATCATTACCAAATATTGCACTAAAATGGCAAAAAATTTAAGAATAGCGAGCAGAGACACAATAGTACACAAAATAGTTGACGAATAATTATAATCCAAATCTATATAATCATTAATGGTTTTTCCAAAATTTTATAAAAATTCAATTAAAAATGACAAAAATAGAAGCATTTTCTCAGAAAAATACTAGTTCATTGGCAACTGATTGGTAAAAATTTCAAAAACACACACAAAAAAACTCAAATTTAGTAATTTTAAATAATGTCATTGCAGTTCATTATGTTTGAAAATTGATCCTATCTGTTAATAGGAGCTAAGTTTGTGTTACAAAAAGACAAAAAATGTAACTACGTATAATAATTATAATTAAATTGATTAAGTATTGAAATAGTGCCCCATCTCATATTGTATGGGTATAGGAGGACTGTAGAGTTATTTGCCTCTCACCACTGAGAACTAATAGATCTATTGTCGATGCCGATGTCCCATCTAAAGTTTTATATGTCTGCGTTTAGAGGGATGCTGTTAATGAATTTTGGGATTCTTTTGTCGGATGCCACAAAATAAATTGAATTTGTGAATTATAACAATTATAAACATTTTGATTTTGAGTTTGCAAACTAAAAGGATGGTGAGCTGAATGACAGTTCATGCAACAGCAAGATCAAAAATCGAACAGTGTACTTACCAACTGTTTAAGATTCTAATTAATAATTTTCACCGACACTTTTAAACAAGCCACATTTTACGTCTGCTTTCTAACACAGTTGGTATAATCTCAACTCGTTCTAGTTGCGGGATCAAAATCATAATCCTGAATTGAATTCTGAATGGACAAAATCTGTAACTTTCGTATATTCCAAAATTTGTATAAAACATTTCTAGATTAAATTTCTTTTCACAATTCCTTACACAAATTCCATTTGACAAATTATTCTTTATAAGACTTCTTTTCTATATGAATCCATGTTATATTCTATGTCGCATATGTGTGGGTTTTTTTCAGATTTCTTGCTACAAACATAGCTTTTATACTACTTATTAATATAACTGTATATATATATATACATACATACGTAGATACTATACTATTAATTGATTTTACTTTTTTGTAAGTATACAATTCCATTTCATGATATAAAACAATAATATTCCTCAAACTGTGTCTGGAAACCAAGAAACGCAAGTTTTTGAATAGACAATAAACTTCATCAAGTCCCAGGACTAACATATAATAATTTTCGAGCTAAAAATCTAATTTATAAATTTTTAAAATCATAAAGAATATTTTATTATTTGCCATGTGACTTGTTACTGTGGTGACATGCCATTTTTGCGAAATTCAAAATGCAGACAAAATTTACACCGATTACCTAAACCTCAATTCGGGTTAACATTTCGCAGAATTCTCAAAATGTCGAAAACGCTGCTGAATTCCTATATGCCGGTTTCTCATTTCGCAGAATTCACAAAATGTCAAAATCGCATAATCCTAAATTCCCATATGGCTGTTTCCATTTCCCAGAATTCATATAACGTCGTAGGGATTTCTGCGAAATCCAGAATTGCCAAATGTTAAAAATATGTATAAAAATGTATAAAATATAATTTTCAAAACAACTACAATTTTGGTTCAACTAAACAAAGCCTTATGCATTTTTACTTTTTTCCACATTCATAAGCTTTTTTGGTTTTATAATTGTTTCGATATTCTGAAAATTTCAAGTCATTAGCTTAACGCTTAACATGTTCTAAGGATATCGTGATATCGAGCGAGCGAGCGTTCAATGACAAGAAAAATTGTCTTTCAATTTTTTCATGAAACGTGAAAATGTAAACCAAGACTAATGTTTCCCCTTATCCCTTATATACGAGTATTTCATATAAAAGTTGTGGATACAAAATGACAAATTTTCCCTAAAAACCACCTTACCCCACCATAAAAAGTTAATATCTAAAATGAAAATACAGATAAACACTTTACTTTCAGAGCTCAATTCGGGTTAACATTTCGCAGAATTCTCAAAATGTCGAAAACGCTGCTGAATTCCTATATGCCGGTTTCTCAT
>JANSTT010018575.1:0-13525 GCA_026745375.1 Platyura marginata
CATTAACTTAACTGCTTAAAATTAAATTTAAATTTAGTTACCTACTAAATTACTTAACGCGTGGAAACAGGCCTTAACATAAATTTTTTCATAAAATGGTTTTTTTTATGAAATCTGGAAATTTGGAATATTTTACACTATCTGGCAACACTATTTTACTAAATTTCACGAAAAAATATGATTTTTCGCCTATGCCATTTCTTCGTTGAAATAATTTATTATGTAATTCGTCAAAACAGCCATAAAGAACAAGCTGTAGCTCTGCCAGTGAATTGTGCCACGTTGACTTTATTTTGTATGCGGATCATTTTATCGGGGGCAGCTATTTTTAGCGGGAAAGGTACCCATAATTATTTGTTATGGGAAATTTGCTTCAAACGTGGATAGTTAGGCCGCTCTCGCATTCTATTTAGCAACGATGGTCGTATATGGGAAAATGTATTCAGCGGTTTATGTATGCAAACAACAGAAAGTAGTATTTGTAACCTGTCATAATGACATCAGTTATTTTACGTTATGAAAGAGAGTGAAACATCACCATAATCGAATAAAAACAATATCCCTTGGTGAATTGAAAGTAAATTTTGACATTTAAAATACGATTATCCAAATACAAAAACCATTCTCCGATGCCCGACGATATCATAAACAGAGAAAATGAAATACTCATTAAAATATATATATAACACGGTAATCGCAACTGTAAGAAGGTAATTTTAACAGATGTTGAAAGAAATTCAACTTGGCAACACTGATCAAACTCTGTCTGGTGTTGTTGCGTGGAGCAAAATTTGCGATTAGACTTTGGATAATAGATATGTGATGAAATTATATGGCAACACTACCCCGCACCCCCACTCCCCTAATTTATCATAGGTGATAGTTCTTAAGCCTCATTTGTGCAGTTTTCTTTTGGGACTACTAACAGACACATCATCAGTACGTCCCTAAAATAAAAATCCCGGAGTTGTAATAAATTTTTGCGTTCACAGAGTTTCATTTTTGCTAGGAATATTTACCTTATTGAGTTAATTACAAACAAAATTCATATAGGAATTCACAAATCAGTTACATTTCACACTATTTAATTTTTTTTTTTTAAATTATCAATGAGATATTTAAGATTTAATTAAGTTTACTCTGACACTTTAAATTTTTTTATTGATTTTTGTCTTTTTTAATTGGCTATTTCATTGATCCTAATTTAGTTAAAAATTCTGAGGACAGGCAAGAAACCGAACATCAACTTATCTAAACATATTTCGTATTAATTACGATCAAAAACATTGCTCTTATGTATGATCTCTAATCATTATGATGTTATTAAAGTAGAAGCAGCATTAAAAAAAAACTAATCCGAAATAATTTTTAAAATAATTAATGATTAGGTATTGGATAATATACCCAAAAAAAAAAAAAAAATTAATTCATAATATTCTCTACAAAAATCTAAACTTACCGGCTGAATTACCACCGCTTAGTGGATGTGGCAACTGTGGCAGATGAGCTAAATGTGGATGTGAAGCTGTCCAATATTCATTTACAGGACTGGTTGTGACTTCTTCACTGCTATTTGGAATAAACAAAATTAACTCATTTATTAAAAAAAATAAAAAATTTACTCTGAACGTACCTAATCACTTCTTGCCAACCATTATTTGAGTCAATTTCTTCCTGACTGGGTGAGCACGATTCATATTCGTTGGCACTTTCATCCTCCGATCTAAATGACGAAATAAAGCATTACGCAATTAATACCGGCCCAACAACATCCACTTAAAATACATAAATAGCAAACGAAATTAAAAGCTAAAACAAAACACCTTATAACAAAATTGCCAAAATTAAATGATTTCTTTTTAGGTGGATCTTTGAAAGGAGTTTGGGAAGGACGTTTGAATATTGATCTAAATAAAATAATTAAAGCGAATTAACTATGAATAATAGAATTATTTTCTGGTAATTGTACAAACCTATATATAATGCCATCATCATCATAGTCTATGTCACGTTCAACTTTCACAACATTTCCGCCAGTTGTCTGTACAAAATGATGACCGAGGGCTGTTAAAACTGTTGCAACACCTTCATGTTCTTCTTCGTCTTCAACTTCTTCGGTGGCACCGACAATCTTGTGTGTTTGATTGATTGTTTTTTTTTTTTTTAATACCCACATTTTGTTTTAGTTCAAAAATCACTTACCACTTCCGAAACGGGACTTCCACTAATTGGTAAACTTAAATTGTGTTGAGATGATCCCATCTTTTTGCCACGCCTAGATATAGTGTAATGTAGTGGATCATTACCTTCGCGCCTAATCATCTCCGGCAAAATTCGTCGTCGAGCATTTATAAACCAATTGCACACCTTTTAATTGAGATTATTTTATTTTACCACCCATACTACCAAAAAAACAAAAAAAACAAAAAAAAACTAAAAAAGACGATTGTAATTTACCTGTAAAACAGTCAAATTTGCTTCCTGAGAAAGTGTTAACTTTTCCGCATCATTTGGATATGCATTATATCTATGCTCGTAAAGCCATCGTTTTAGAATTTTTACTGAATGTGTTGGTAGATTTCCTCTTTTTTTTCTAATAGCCTGCTGGCTAAGATTTAAACTATTATCTGTGTAGAAAAGAGAAAAAAAACAAGCAAATTATATTAATAAATTTTTAAAAAATAAAGTTAAAATGATAATATGGGCCTAGCGATTATGATCAAGTGTAAAACGGAGACTCGTGACAATTAAATATTTATGGTAGATTTTTTTTTTTAAAAGATACACAATTTTTGAACTTTTTTTAATAATAAAAATGTAATTTTGAAGGTCAAATGCCTCTCGACATTTCTAAAAGAGCTCTTTGAACCAATTCAATGGGTGGAAGTAATCTTAAATTGAACATCTACTACTACAAAACTTTGCTATATAATTTTAAATTTATAGATTTTTGTACCAAATGAAATTTTTGGAAAAAGTTAACCCTTTAAGGTGAATAAAGGCCTTAATATCATTTTCTTCCCTAGCCACCATTGTGTTCGTACTTAATTGGTACAAGCCACGGTGTTGTATCTGAATTTTAGGGAAGAATGGATAAGGCTGCATACATAGTGAATGCGAATCGACTACAGGCGTTCACAGTAGACAAAAAGCGAAGCGCAATGCATTTTGTTGCGTTTCAAAGCGAAGAAACAGTTCAGTACTGTTATAATGTTTTAGCGTAGGAGCGTATTTATTTAAATATTTTTTTCTTCGGGATTTTGAGCGTTACTGTGGATTTTGGTGCGTTTTTTTGTTTTAATTTTGAGGATAATTTCTAAGCTATTTATAGAAGTGGTGCAATTCGCCTTTTTGTGCTCTAGATTGAAATAAGTGATGAAATATAAAAATATCTTCGCTTCAATAATAAATAGCTTCGAATCGACAAAAGCTTTCACTACGAACACTTTTGCTTCGCTTAAACACTTGAAATCTTCTCTACCCTCTTCGCGTTCACTATGTACCTAGTCTTAGGTATTCAGTCACGTACGGTAACAATTTTATTGACTGCGTAATTTTTACTGGGTCTAGCTCTAGATATTTACTATCTTGATATGCCGGACCACAACTAAATAGGAATGATAAAGTATTGGTTGGCATTCTTCAAATTAGATCATATAACATTTTATATTGATTTTGTTGATTCCAATTATATGCCATAGAAACCCTTGTCTCTTGTAGGAAATATAGATTTTATATGGAAAAAAAATTTAGAATTCTCTACTTTAACAACTTAGAATGTAAATAGATTGAACAATATGTTATGAAAAATTATTATTACCATGGGATTCTTGATCATGTGTTATGTTATCCGCTTTAACATCGCCTTCAGATCCAGATTCTTCTGTACTTGATGTGCTTGGAAATCTATCACGGGCTGTAAATTTAAAAAAAAAAATCAATATAAATTAGACACAGCCTTTGGGAAAAATATGTCGGAAAAACATCTTTAAATCAAGATGGTAAATTCTCCAATTATATTAATTAATAAATAATTCTTACAAGTTTCAATAGTAAAATATCCATTATCAACGCTGACTTCTTTTGTACCTAGCACCAAGTAATTTTCAGTCCTGCTTTATCACAAATATTTACAAATAAAATTGTCTAATTTACAAGATTGTGAGCTTTCATAGAAAACTACTTTTTACAGGATGTTTAGGTAGAGAAAAAACCAAGAATTTAAAAAAAAAATATGATTATTTATAGGCGTACAAATGTTTAATGCAATATTATTTGCATATACATAAAAAAAACCCTTCTTGTGAACAATTTTTAGTGGAAAATTTCACCCGAAAAAAAACAATTTTTTCGATGCGTTAAAAAAAGCGCATACAAATAAAATGTTGTGACAACCCTGTTCCATTAAAAAAAAAAAAAAAAAAAAATAGACAACGCAAACACGATGAACGTTGAAATTGTATAATAACTCACCACAGAGAAAGAGCGAGAGCGAAATGTTGAATTTGTATGCAATCAGCAAGTAGGTAAGAGTGAGATGGAGCAAAAATGTCAAGTTAAAATTATGCTTTTTAAAAAAAGTTAACTTCACTTTTAGCAGAACAGACTGTAATAATTACCGTTTTTGACATAATGACATTCAAAATACGTCTTTTCTGACGTAAATAAATGAGGGCTTTTAAAAAAAAAAAAAAAAAATTCTAAACGGCATCGAATTAATCATTAGTTAATGGTTAAAAACACAGGTTTTAAAACTGAAGACGCCTTTTTTTTATGCAAGAAAATATTCGCTGCTCTACATTTTGGTGGCAGTTCATTAAAAGTGATTGACATACATCTTCGACATTTTTCCACAAGTTTAGCCACCTTTTTCGTAACAGAGTTGAATACAAAATGACAGCTGCGTAAAAAAAAGATTTTATACAATTTTCTTGTGAAAAACAAATATTTTCATATTGCAGAAAAAGGAATTTTGTATATTTAGTGAAAATTCCAATTAAATACAAAAAATAAATAGATAATTAAAAAAAAAAACGGGGGGAAAAACGTAAAATTAAAATGTCAGCCATGATGATGCTTTGCAGACTTTTCAATTCTAGGATGCAATTTTTGTTAAAAAAATTAAATTTCCCATTAGGTTCCCAGTTAAATTACACATTAATTTCGTCAAGAACATATAGAGCTATATGCGTTATGATAAATTAACGCCAACGATGGATATTCCAATGAGAAAACCAACGATAAAAATTAGATAATTATATCTGAAACTACTGCCAGAAGATTTAAATCAGTGTCAACAGCATAGAATTACGTAATTACGGTTATTTGGTTGTTTACTTGATAAACGAACCATTGCTTTAGATAAAAATAAGAAAATTCATGCAAAAAACGTTACCTTGCTGGGTAAGAAGCTGCGTCTGAAATTGAGCTTCACGTGCCATATCCCGAATATCACGTCTTGAATGCTGTTCGATCGGCGAATTTTGCATTATTCCGTAAACTATTTCGAACAGTCCAACAATAAGATTAAAAATTATATTCCTATTTATGGCTAATTCAATGTGAAAACGTTTTTAAATTCATACCCGACGTACAGAATTTTTCTAAAATACCGAACTAAAATGGACGCGTGCTCTTTGACTGTTCGGATTGCTATGTACAAAATGTTGAATAAAACTGGCTTCGGGCATTAACAATGGAGAATCGATCTCGCAAATTGCTGCTCGATAAGCAGGCTATGTTAAAACACTGTATTAATATCACTTTACTCGAAATTGATCAACATTTGGTTGCGGATATTTTGAAAATGTTTTATGTATTAAAAAACTCTTCCATATATGACATCTGTCAATTTTTAAATGACACTCTGACAGAAAAACCAAAAGGCGTCCACTTTAGTTGAGAAAAGCAACGGGAACGCGGTAAAAATTTCAAAGATGGCTGTTCTTCTCGTCGTCGTTTTGACATTCGGGCAGGGAGACAAGCCGAACTGATCCGATTCGTAACGAACAATCGTTTGATAGCCGATTTGGGATTTTGTGGGATTGCTGTTCGGAAAATACCAACGTGAGATAAAGTTAAATGAAAACTACGTTCAATTCGATTGTTTTCTGAATTTAACATCGAAATGACCATTCTATAACAAAAATATGTTTGAAGTTATGCGACCTGAGACAAGGACGGAGAATATTTACTACTTTTCACTAAAATTCCCATTATTACAAAATACGAGATTATGCTATTGTGGTCAATACCAGTATCTCTTTACTGTCTTATCATTTTTATCTTCAGAGAGTATATAGTAATAGAGTGATCACTAAATTTTAATTTTGTAAATTATTTGAGATTTTCGTATTGTCTTTTATTTATGTCGACTTAACTTTAGTGCATTATTATAATTTTGACAGCACACAAAATGGCTTTACTAAAATTCGAAAAAAAAATTTTTTTGTTTAAAAACACAATTTTCTTTTATAAATTAAATGCATAAAACAATTATTTCATTATTACTAAAAATGGATTTCTGGTGTATTTTAATGTTTTTTTTTTATTAAAAATTACATTAATATTTTAATAAAATATTTACATTAAAGTTTGCTTATTTTTGTTTAAATCTGTGTCAATACATACTACTCTATAATATGCGGTTTAATCGATTATACTAAAAATAGCTCTATGGTATGGGAATGTCATAAACAAAGTGAACAAACTCATTATTTTCCCTTTTATTTAAAAATATTCTCTCTCACTTAGCTCTTATCATTGAAATTGAGAAGGGTACTTTTGAAATACTGCTTTACTCACTCTTTTTGATTTTAATGCAACGTAACGTATCGTGTGCGTATTAAATGTTATTACAACAATAATATTGACAAATAAAAATAAAATAAATTAAAATATACAAATAAATATTTTCTTAGTTGATACACAAGGATAACAAATAAAGACTAATTCAAAAAAGCTAAATAAAATATTTTCAGTATAATGATCTGTGAAGAAACCAATCTGAAACCAAACCACAAAAACTTTAATCCAAAAAAATTTCCAACAATCTCTAAACCGCAAATAATTGGACACTTCAGTGTTGACAAAGATCGACAATATCTACCAAATTACTCGAACTGCAAGTATTTAACATTGCCAGCCGACTATCAATTAACTTGTCATTTTGACTTGAACCAAGGATATGACATAGTTCAGCACAAAAATGAATCTGAAAATGAGGAGAAACTAAATCATTTGCTTACATTTATCTTACAAAATATATCGAAACTAAAAGGAAATCCGGAGGAATCGAAATTACTGCGATCCGATATTGTATGTTTTCGGGGACTTTTGCGACTGTTGATGTGTACCCCATTTGAATTTCAAGATGGCTGGAGTATATTGGCCCAAAAATATAAAGGGACAATTTATCTGTGTGCATTAGAAACGGATGAAGCCAAAGCCAAACGATTGAATACTGATGAAAAAACGAAAAAAATTTGTTCGTATGGATTTAAATTTGAACAATTTGTGCTGACCGGTAAGTGCGGACACTCTCCATTTATTGTACATCCCATTGAATTAAATGTGGAAGCATTTGTAATCATTTTAGAGAATCCAAATGAAGTGCCAAACACAACTATGCCAGTTGTGGAGTCCGAAGAATTTTGCTGTATGTTCGATACAAAATTGGAAGACACACGAATTATGTTTGGTGCCGAAATGGATGGCATTGAGAGTACAACCAAAATTGATTTATCAAATGCGGATTGGAATAGTTTGGAGTTTGTTGAAGTTAAAGTTAAATTAAAGGAAAAACACTATCGCCAAACACTAAATTATCACAAATTCAAACTGCGAAATTGGTGGTGTCAATGTTTTCTGGTGGGAATTCGTAAGATCGTCGTTGGACAACGTAACGAGAATGGAATCGTTGATGAGTTAAAAACATTGCCCGTTAATAGCATTCCGAAAATGGCTAATGTAATTTATAATTTTAATGTGTCTCCTCGGGCATAATTTCTTATTTCTATTTATTGGCATTTTTCAGCAATATTGGACGCCAGCTGTGTGTCTACAATTTTGTAGTGAATTTTTAAAATTAGTCCAAGAACAAATGATCGATGTTGATTGTCCAAGTACGGTGCATAAATTTGATTGGAATCCAAAATGTTATAAAAATATTAAACATATCGGATATTCGGCATCAAATCCGTACAGTTTTCTGCCCGATTGGTATGTAAATAATTTAAAATAACTTTGTAGACTTGTAGATTTGTAAGAATAAATTTTTTGAAGTTATTTATGAGCAAGAAAAATAGAAAATCAGAATTTAAGAAAATTTGTTATAAGCACTGTGGCAAGATATCTGCGAACACTAAATTTATCTGGGCTAAAATAATAAATCGTCATACCTTCATGCAGGGATTTTTCTGTTATTCTTGCTAGTCACATGGATTTAATGGTGTGCAAATAAGATTCACTTCGCGAATGCCTATTTTAAAAGTGATTTAATATGGCGAGTCCTATAAGGGTTAAAGATGATTAAAAAATGATGATCCCCTATTATGCAGTACAAAAAATAAAAACATTTTTGTTCCTAAAATTTTTTCAAAATTTTATCATTTAGTCGAAGAAAACACGAAAAATACATTTTTTACAAAAAATTTGTATGGTAGGGGAAAATTTTTTTGAAAACTTCTAACCCTTAAAGCGTTAATTCCTTCCAAAAAATTTATTTGGCAAAAAATGTTGGAAATTTAAAATAATATAAAAATACAAAGTTTCAAAATCATATTCTTAGTTCAAAATTGTGTCACTTTTTAAAAAAACGCCAAAAAAAACGGGTTAAAAAATGTTAGTTGGGAACCAGTAAATTTTTTTTCCATTTTTTCCCATCAAAATAACATCAATAATTTTTACGAGTCGCCACTGATAAATTAATAAATAGTTGTTGGGAGCGAAACTTTGAAGAGAGCTTCGTATGGAGAGGGCGGAACAGAGAGAGAGAGAGAGAGAGAGAGGAAAAGAGAAGCTTAAAAGATTTTACATTGTTACGAAATCGGGGTGACGTCATTTAACCGTTATTCCGTTTGTTTTAATGTGCAAATAAAATTGAAAATAAAAAAAATAAGCAAATATGGCGAATGGCAACTATTTTCAACGACCGAAAATAATTGGCCACTTCAGCATAGATAAAGATCGAAACTACGTGGCCGACTGTTCAACATTTAGATATTTGAAGTTGCCCATCGAAAAGCCTCTGCAATTGGATTTAAACGAGGGCTATGCAAATGTACATCATTCAAATAAAGAACTAGCGAACGATGAGAAAATAAATCATTTGCTTTCATTTATTTCGCAAAATATTTCCAAATTAAGGAGTCCGAACGATAGAAAATATTTGAATTATGATGTGATATGTCAACGGGGACTTTTACGTTTGCTAATGTGTACACCATACGAATTTAAAGATCCATGGTCAATACTGGCTACCAAATACAAAGGTAATATCTATCTGTGCACACTGGAAACAAATGTGGCCAAAAAAAGACGATCGAATATTACAAAGAAATTACTAAAGATTCGTTCTTATGGATTTAAATTTGAGCAATATTTGATGACAGGTATGTTTTGTGTGATCTATACGTGTCTGCTCACTGTACAAGATTTATGTTCACAGATGATCCCAAGAAATCGCCAAATATCAATGGTCCTTTATATGAGACGGAAAAATGTTTTTGCATCTTCCAAACAGAAATGAATGATGTGAAAATTATGTACAGCGCCGAAATGGATGGGATCAATAGTAAAACAAAGATTGATCTAGACACGGCTGATTGGAATCAGCTAGAGTTTGTCGAACTTAAAGTTAAATTGAAAGCTAGAAATGACAATGAAATTGAACGATTTTACATGTTAAAAAGTCGAAATTGGTGGAGTCAAAGTTTCTTAGTTGATGTCAACCGAATATTTGTTGGTGAACGTAATGAAATGGGAATCGTTGATAATATTTTAATAGTAAAAACAGAGAATATACCAAAGATGGCACAAGTAACATAATTTATATTTAAAAAAAATGGTTTTATTTTTGTTTTATCTTCAATTTTCATTTAATAGAAATTTTGGTCTGCCTCAAAATGTATGAATTACTGTGAAGACTTTCTGAATCATGTTCAGGCAACCATGAGAGATGTTGATTGTCCGAAAACAGTGTCTAAATTTGATTATAATCCTTGGACTGGAGATGTTACACATTCACGATTGTGTCCAGGAAATGCTAACGGTTTTTTACCCGAATGGTATCTTAATCGGTTAATATAATTTGAATTTTTGATATAAATGTTGAAATATAATTTGTGAAGGATCACCATTTTTAAGTTTATATTGCAATAAAGATTAATTTTTTATTTTTCAATTCAGATCTTTTACGTAACAAAATTGACTTTTCTAAGTGAAAATTCTACCTACAGTTAAGAGAGCGTAAAAATGAATAGCAATGCCCCTCCCACCCATGAATATTTAATTTTTCGGCTCTCCAAATATATTGCTAATAAACGTAATGGGTTGCTGGTGACCCTGATGCTGAAAAATGTTAATGACTCCTCCTAATGCATGCTTTTGAAAAAATAATCGCTGCAAATGTGGCTCATTTCGCTCGTTATCCTATCCGAGGATGGGTACCGATCGTTTTCTGCTAGTTGTATTTGAGTATTGGTACTCGAGTAGTCAACAAGTATATATCAATCTCAGGCTATCGCTATTCTGATTGGGTAATAGAATTTTAGTTTAAAAATTATACTCCCTCTGTCCCATATTAGGGTGTACCTACCATAAATATCGTTTATTCTTGGTTTTATCTTTATTAAAATACTAAATAAACACAATTAACTTAAAATATTAATAAATTCAGTTCTTCAGAGTGAACTTTTATCGATTTTAGCGTACAATATTAAGTGCAGTGGGTCTAATCAACTAACACAACTTTGCCATTTAACAAATTTGTCATTTTAATAAGTTACAAATATGTTAAAAACTGTTAAAAACGGTATTGAACTGAAAATATTTCTTCTTTACCCATTATTTCTCATTGTTATCTGTCAAATATCATTTTTCATCTGTCAATTGTTTATTTATTTTATTTTATTTGAAGAATAATTCGGTTTGTTTCAAGTTTGTTGGTGAAAAATTAAATTAAAATTTTAATTACAATTTGTATTTTATAATATTTACTTACATAGTGTCACTAAAAAAATTCTCACAAAAATCGCATATCAACTAAATTTGTCAATATGGCAGTAACTCAATAGTTACCGACCAATTGACAAATTTGTCAGAAAATTAGCGTGGTTAGCATCAAATTTGTGATAGACAATACGAATTCGGAATTCGATAAATTTGTTAAAGACAATTTCAAATTGGTGATTCGTGATAGACTCACAGCTTCACTGTATTTAATTGATATCGGCAAGCCCCCCTCACGACGGAATTGTTCTTTGCTCATATGTTGATTTTTGTAATTATTTTCTGCATTGATTGGGAGTTTATCCATATTATCTTTATTTGAAGTATAACGGGTGTAAGTCATCTATTGACCAGCCCCTGGATTCTGGTTTGTTAACAAATGGCAGTCACTCATATTAAATCGGGGGCTGCTCAAGCAATACATAAACGTAACAACAAATCGAATTAAATAAAGAAAAAAAAGAAAATTTTGGATTGGGAAAACTTAAAATCAATATTGTTACATCAAAATATGTAAATAAAATACCAATTAACATTTAACAATATATTTTACTAGTTATTCTTAACAATAGAATAATATTCTATATGTGTATGGGTGCTTCTATATGTAATATAGCCAATCTAAGCCATTTTGTTTATTCCAAAAATTGAAAAAGTAACATCAAAAATGAATATACAGTTTTCATTACCTAAAAATTTATTTAAATAAATAGTTGCGAAAGTTTTCTTCCAATTATTCTTCCCGTAGGGAAGAAATACGTGAATCGTCAATGTATGTGAGCACAGACAAGTAATATTAGCATTACTATACTATTATTATTAGTATATTATTAATATTACTTGTCTGTATCTTTACTTACTTTAACGAATGTATCAACATTCATTGGATAGATTCCGCCTACTGTTAGCAAATGGGGAACTTGAGCTTTATGCAACATTAACATTACAACTTTTTGTTCCGATTTTTGTAGTAGATACCAATCACTTTCAAATATAGTGTCAAATACTTGAGTACTCTAAAAATTAATTAGGTAAATTAATTTAAAAATTAAAATTATCATATAGATATAGGTAATTACGATATATTCAATTATTGTTCCCACAGCACAGAAACTTAATATTTGAAAAAAAGTCGTAAATACAAGGAAATACGAAGGAAACCAATCTATCTAGAATATAAATATTTTTAACAAAGAAATCATAAAAATGTACCTTAAAATAGGGCCGTCGCTAGGTATTAGGCAAGTGAGCTAGGTATACATCAATAATGGAGCTGTAATAGAGCTTTTTATTCAAACAGTATTCTGTCACTGTACCATTAAGGACAAGTGAACGTTGAAGGGCCAGTTAAAATTACACGAGAAATACGCTGGTGATAAATTTTGTTTTCTATGGAGTTACAAACGCTGTACCAAATTTAAAAACATGAAACAACTCTCGGCCGGGTATACAAATTTGGGAATGGGGAAAATAATAAAATCATTTTAACACGGAAGGCACTCACTCATATCATAATTGATAAAATGAACATCGACATCGATTAAGTTGCCTAGCGTCGACCATATTTCACAATTTCTTAAATTATTGTTTTACCAGCATTGAAGCTAATAGTCCAATACACATAGTGGTCATTCCTGCTCCAATTTGGACAAAACAAATATAGAAATAAATGTTTTGGATATTTTCAATATATCTGAAAATAAATTCACTTTAATTTTCATTTCATTTAATTAATTAGGTAATTAATTAGGTATGCATAATGATACCAACCGTAGTCGCTGTACTGATTTAAAAAAACCGTACTGATTTTTGTACTAATTATGTATTAATACTGAATCAGAATTAAAATAATAATTTTTTTCTCTAATTTGAAATTACCGCGCATTTTAGTTGTAAAAATCAACATGGATCTCAGTTGCCTTGATTTTTATAAATTTTGGAAGTCTCAACCGGAGCTACTAAGGAAAATCGATAGGCAGGAGAAATACGATTTCAAACAACCAAGCTCAGATCGTAATGCTGGCGGTAATACTAGCGCAATGTCGGTTGATCTCGAAAACTCACTCGTAGTGGGAAACGTACTAAGCCAAAACGACGATTAATTTACTTTTTTCTGTTTTTTTTTTTTTTACCATTTCTTTTCATTAATTAATACCAAATATGTTTCGAAACAAATCAAAAAGTTCTTTTTCTCATTATCGCGTACTGATGTTTAAAAAAAAACCAGTAAAAAAGGAAAAATTGGCTACGCCGATTATAATATACCCGTATGCGTACTTGTTTATTATTTACAACT